>VTGD01000129.1:0-128636 GCA_013406985.1 Calonectria crousiana | reverse complement strand
AAATGTGTGTGCGTGCGTGTGCGTGTGCGTGTTTGCTCGTGCAGCTAGTAAATACAATCCGAGTGGATTCGCCGCCGATCCATGCAAGTGACCCATTTGAGTAATAACCTGATGTATGTGTGTGTGTGAATGTGGTGTTCATGACCGTTTCTTAATATAGCGTTTGTGATTTCGTTTCATCATATCATGCTATCGTGGACAAGAAAGATCTACGCCGGTGTAGTTTATGCCACGGGAGGGAAGGTAGGCTCCTCAAGTGCGTACTTGTCGACGTGGGTCTTGACCTTCTTCTCCCACTCGGGGCGGTCGGAGCGGTACTCTTCGGCAATGCGATCCTCGAGGGGGTCATCGGGCTGAGGCTCGAGCAAGAGGTTGCTGAGGGCCTCGAGGACGGAGCGGAGTTTGGTGGAGGGCTTCCAGGCGTCGGGCTTGAGGAGGCCGAGGCAGATGTTGCCGAGGGAGTCATTTGTGACGTTTGGGTGGTAGATGCGAGTGATGAACTTGACGACGGGGGGTTTGAAGGGGTAGTCGGTGGGGAGGGTGAGGAGGATGCCAAAGACGCCCGGATGGTAGGCGCTGGGCTGGGGCGGGCGGAGGGTGATGTGCCAGGTGTGGACGGTGTCGGTGGGCGGGAGGGAGACGGTGAAGCCGGGTGGGGGATCTTGGGAGACTTCGGCGAACTCCTGCAGGCACAGAGGTTGGTTAGCTGGAGCTGGTGACGATGATGGGTTATGGGGGAGAGCTTGTGTTGTGTGGTGTTTCACCTTGTTGATACGCTTAGTCGACATGGTGGCGGTTGGTTTCTTGACCAAGTGTGATGAGGGTTTGAAGGAGGATGGATGAAGTAGCTTTCTGGGCCGGGCGAAGCTCAGCTGGGAGCTTGACGGGATCGTGTTGGTGTTGGTACTGGTGCTAATGCCGATCCTTTGGACCGCAAGCTCTAAACCTTGTTGGTTGGCAGTGCTCGTGCGTGATGCTTCAGCGGCGGCAGCAGTAGCAGCAGCAGGCAATGCGCGTTATGGCTTTTTACTCTCCTCCCTGGCTCTGGCGAGGGAGGTGACGACGGTGCAGGGTTGAAGAAGGTGGGATTCGGAACTGGGTATGACGGAGGATGCAAAGATGGGCAGCAAGAAGAGGAACGTGATGGTGGGGTGTGGCTTGTCACACGGCGAGTGAGGGGAGAAAGAGGGGCACAGTGCCTGTCGCAGCGCAGGCAGACGAGGGCGAGGGGTGGCCTTTAAAACACTGCTGTAACTTGCTTCGGCTTAGTGAGTGCTTAGGGGATGCTTACGGCGCTTCAGTGCCTGGCAGCTTGGTCATCCGTGAGATGCATCGGCGCCCACGATTCACTCGCTCACCGTGCAGCGGCCCAGCTTTTGCCGACTTACTCATCTGGACTTTCCTCTTTGTATACACTTTCGCCCATGCTACTTTTTCTCGACGAAAGAATGTGCTGCTGGGTAGGACTAGAGCAGGTGACGGCAGCACTTTACTGAATGTTTGGGATAGATGCTGAAGTCTTGACCAGCATCCACAACAGCAGGAATGAAGCTTTACCAGCGTCAACTCGCTCTCTCCCGCCGATAGTTGGTACGTCATATCCTGCCTTCACGCCTCCATGGTCAAGCCAGCAACCAGGAGCTTCCTCCCATGAGGCTCGTTTGGACACGAAGAGACAATGGGAGACATTTACTTGATGAGCTAGGTTGACGACGGCTCCGATCCTTATATGGGAAAAAAAGGAAGAGAAAAACAACAACGTCAAGACTGTCATGTCTCCGCGTATCCTCCGTGCCACTGCTTTATCCGTTGATTTGGGGGCCGTGACGGCGCAGCATCTTGGCCAACTCTCGGTGAGGACCCCACATTTCCGGGCACCCCGCCTCCACAGTGGCCCACACCAAAGAAAAAAAGTTGCCCACCTTGGATTCTCTTCAACACCAGGAACCAACCATCACCACCTTTTCTTACTTGCAAGCGCTGCTCAATTGCTGCGGAAAGGAACAACAGCCCACCATGGCTCCTCATGAATATCAGATGCCTTTTATCCGGAACCTGGCCTCCAGTGGTATGCTCCCATCCTTTCTCAAAAAAAGAGAAAAGCAAGAAAGAAAAAACCCCCCAAACACTCCTTCACACGCACATGCTAACGCTTCTCGAATCCTGCAGACCGCAAGCTCCGCACCGCCGCCCTTGAATCCCTCGAGTCCTTCCTCGCCTCCCGCTCGCACCTCGAAGACACCGACGCACAGAAGCTCTGGAAGGGCCTCTTCTACGCGCTGTGGATGACGGACCGCCCCCTCCCCCAGCAACGCCTAGCCACCGACCTCGCTGCCCTGCTCTTCACCCTGCAGCCCGCCTGCGTGGTCCCCTGGCTGCGCGCCTTCTGGAACGTCGTCTGCGCCCAGTGGACCGACATTGACGTGCTGCGCCTCGAGAAGTTCCTGCTGCTGGTGCGCCGCGTCTTTGCTGCCCACGTGCGCTTGGCCAAGGAGCGCGGTTTCGAGGGCGAGACGCCCGACGCCCTCGTCGCCATCCTGGCCGAGTTCCCCTTCGAAGTCGAGGGCGACATGCGCAAGGTGCCCGTGGGCATCCGCCTGCACGCCATGGACCTGTGGGTTGACGAGCTGGAGCGTGAGGGCGCCCTGGCTGACGACCGCGCCGTGCCCTTTGTGAAGAAGCTGGGGGACCTCGTCCTCGCCCTCAAGCGCTGCCCCGTAAAGCCGGTGCGGGAGCGGGCCGGCGATAGCCACAGCGACGAGAGGCTACCCTGGGGGACACCCGCCAGCGACGATGAGGGCGACGACGACGATGAAGATGCGGAGTGGGGTGGTATCCAGGACTAAAAGGAACCAAGAAAGGACCATGTGAAAAAAAAGACACCGAGAGCAAGGGCCCAAAAGAAAGCAGAAGATGGCGTATGGCGTTGGAATAATTACATTTGGGGAACAGTAGAGACTTCTGACAGGGGAACTATTTCACAGTTTTCTTGTCGCCTGTCTAGTCTGGATGTTGTTTGTTTCTGTCTCACAACGAGACTCGGAAAGGTTGATACCAATTGTGCAACACCTGGACACCATAAAACAAGCTTATTGATATAAATGTATATACAAGAAAAGAAAAAGAAGAAAAAGAGAGAGATCCTAGCATATCACACGTTTTTTCTTTTCCTTTATGCAACAAAGAGAGATTAAGTATTTGCAATGACTTCCTGTTTTGAGGTCAGGGTTTTGTATCCATTACCGGTTCGTAAGCAGCGTAAGCTGGCCCGTTGTTTCCTGCGAGGGCACTATTATTTCGTATCAGGTGTAATCCATCATCTTCCGCTTCTGCGTTTTGCAGGGCCTGGCATGCATGCAATCACCAGACTCGCTCGTCTCCCCCGATTGACTCGTCATCATCCTCCTCAACCTCGTAACCCATCTCCCGCACCTCCTGCGCCCGCTCCTTGGCCATGCGCGCCTGGTGCCAGGCATCCCACTTGGGTTGATGATCCGAGGGCTCCTGGCGAGCACTTAGTAGGCCCTTCTTGCCCATGCGGCGGCGATGCTGGCGCTTCTGCTCAAACGTGAGGCTGTCGACGTCAACAGCGTTGATGTCACGGCCGTGGTAAAAGTCAAGCAGCTCGGCTGTCCAGTCGTCCACCTCTTCCTTGATCCTGTCTACCAAAACACGACCTTGGCCACCCGTAGTCCATTGATCCAACTTGACGGGGATGGCAATGCCAAAGGTGGGATCATCGAAGGAGAAGACGCATGTGTTTCCGTCGCAGCTGGCTGGGCGACAATACTTGGCACACATGGTAGACTCGGCAGCGTACCAGAGGGAGAAGACAAAGACGAGGATGCCCAATATTGTGAAGCGAAACGAAGGCTTGCGGCGGTACAGGCGAGGGATGGGCAACTGGACGTACGAGCCTTTGGCCGGCTTCACATGCGTTGTGCAGGCAGGTGTGTGCGTGTGGTCCTGGCTGGGCGTCTCCGTCTTGTCCTCCGACTTTTCCATGGCTGCCTTTTCGGCAGTCTTGGTTTCGTGTGCAAACTGGTCCTCAAGACGCTCGATGCCTTTTTTGGCAGTGCGGATACCCATAAGGCCCGTCTGCAGTGACTTGCTCATCCGCGAATATGCAGCAAGCTCACCGTCGGAGTGATCTGAGTCTTTGGCGCCGCTAGACTGGTTGCTCCTGGTGTTGAGTTTGGTGTCAAGTTCGAGGTCAAAGTCAAAATCGTCATCGAGCAGAGGGTCAGTGGGGAGATTCTTGATCAATTCCTTCATTCTAGGCGATGGCGTTCTGCGACCCAATAAAACTTCCTCGATATCATCTAGGGTTGAATCTTCAATGTTGTGCGTGCGTTGAAGCTGCATGAGGTCGTCCTTGACTGTCGGGAGCTTGGCGGTGTTTTTCAGCGGTCGCCTGCGCCGCGGGAGCGAGTGTGCGCGCCGTCTTCTCACTCCGGTTGACACGGATGTGGGCTCGGATTTCTCGTCCGTTCCGGGGTCAGATGCTGTGTCAGTATCGGCGCTCTGCCATGCGCGCTCGGCCTTTCTATCCCTATTTGCAGAAACGGACCTCAGTCGTGCTGGGTTTGGTACCTCAGTCGCTTTGCCCTCTCGAGTCGATGTGGCAGATCTTGTTCGTGGTCGCCTTACGTCCTCGCTCGCCTTCTCCTCACGAATGGACGTAGATGTAGATGATCTTGGCCGCAATGGTTTTTCGTCCTGTCGTGGCTGCTCCCATCGTTGATCTCGCAGATGATCTCGGAATTCCTCTTTGGGTTCCTCTTTGGACTCCTCTCTTGGCTCCTCTCTCGGCGCCTCTTCCCTGATCTCCATCTTCTCTACCTTGACTGTCGCCGGGGTCTCAACATACGCGCCCATGATTCTCGGCGTGGGCATCGTCAGAGGATCTGGTTTTGTCTGTCGCGGCGTAGCCTGCACTGGCCGTTTTTCCTCCTCTGGCTCTGGTAGAGGAGAGGCGGCGCGAACAGAACCCTTTTCCGACTGGGTTTCGCCGGGGGCGAACAGCTTCATCTCGCCCTCTATCCGGTCCGTGGGATCTATCTCCGACTGCATGCTGGACCTCTTACTCTTAAGGGAGTCGGTCGAGTGTGAGCGTGGTAGACCCGTGAACCCAACCGTAGGTTTTGGTGCTTCGCGATCCTTGGAGGCTTCTTGGGTCGTCTTTTCCACCTCATTTTCAGAGTTGCGACGCGGCATGGCAGATTTCAATTCTGCAGCTTCGACATGAGGCTCCTGAGTCTTTGGAGGGCTGATGGGCAGTGTGGGCTCCATCTCTGGCGCGGGGCTGGAACTAGCAGCTCTTGCCAGCCGCCGAAGCAACTCTCGCGAGTCGCTGCGCCTGTGGGATGCGTCCGGTCGTGTAGGGACTGCTTCATCCTTGTCGCGACTGGCCTTCCCTTCTATGCTTGGTTGGATGCGGCTCGTATACTCTCGGGCCTTGAAGATGGTTACGGGCGTATCAGGTACTCGTTCACCGGCCATCTCAAACGCAGATTTTGGTCGGGGCAGTTCTTTTACTTGGGGTGCGGGGATGGATGTCTCATAGACCCCTCGGCTGGACTGCGGACGCGCTTGCTCGGGGGACTGTGATGGGGACTGCGGCCGGGGAGCTGTGTTTGAATTCTGTTCTCGGATCTCGTCCAACCGCATCTTCGCCAAAGCTCGGTTCGAGATGCCATTAATCTCGCGTTGTCGTATCTCGTCAAGTTTGGTATTCGTCGGCTTCGGCAGAGTCCGATTAGGAATGGGTATTTGATGCTCAGCCTGAGCCTCTCGCTGTTGTATTTCATCTAGCTTTGTGTTTCGCGGTCGTCGCGGGGACTGAATGGGAATGTTGCTTCCTGCCTTAACCTCCCTCGACCTAATCTCATCCAGCTTCGTGTTTCGGGACCCGGGGTTTGCGACTCTGGTACGCGAGTTGATGTCGACCTCGCTGCCCTCGTCAAATTTGATGCGGTCCGCAAATGGCTGGGCCCCGATCCTAATTCGAGGGCTGTCAGAAATTTGCAAGTCTCCTTCCGTGAAATCCTGATCAAGCTCCCATGCAAAGCTCTTCTCGGGCGATGCATTCTTGGCTGGCGACTGAGCCTCGGCCTCCGGTTGGCGTTCCTCCTTCTCAACCGACGGCCATGGTAAGTCTTCTATTCCTGGAACAAGGGCGGGAATGCGGCCCTGGTTTGTCAAGTCGTCCTTGGACGGCAAATGCTTCAGCCACCTGGGCCCGGGTCGAAGTCGATCAGCTGCTTCCTCTGGTTGGGTCTCCGTCGGGACCTCTGTAGTGGCATCCGACTTGATTCCGTTGACTTTGGTGCTGGTAGAATCCAGCGCCGTATCCCCCCCAAGCCCGTTGCGCGGCTTCCCATATAGAGACCTTCGTCGGTTGGGGTCTTGTTTCTCGGGCGAGAGTCTCGTGTCTGCTAGCGTCGAGGTTGCTACTGATTGTCGCGAAAAGGGTCGGGTAGGGGCTTTGCTATCGAGGTGGTCCTGGCCCAAAATCTTCCTCATTTTCTTATCTTCTTCCTCGCGTCGTGCGCGGGCAACCCTTGGCGCTGGGCTGGGCGAGGCATCCATGATCTGGCTCTGGTCGCTCTCGTCCTCGTCCTCCAAGCCAGCGCGACTGAATGCCTCAGCTAATGATAGTGGCTTCCGGTTCGAAAAAACCATACTTGTCGGTCTAGGTATGCGCGAGCCCCCTGACGAATTGAGGCTGCTGTTGCTCGCCCTTCTTTCGATGGTTCTCAATTGCGGGATGGAGCTCGTTCGTCGTAGCATGCTGCTGTCGAGCAGGCTCAGCCGGTTTCTGCTCGTGCTGAATGACGCGCGATCGTTTTCCTTGTCCTTGTCCCTGATGTGGCTGTCATCTCGAGACGTGTTGCTCGAAAAGAGCGGCTTCCTTCCTGATTCTTTTACAACGAGGAGGCTTGTGGGCCTCCCGTTTGGCCTTCCGGCCAGCGGTTCCTTTGATCGATCCATTGAAGGAGTTGGCGACAAAATTTGGGGCGGTGACGGTATATCAGAAGGCGGGCGGATGCATCGTCATGGGCCAGGGTTAGTCGCGATCATAACATGGCAAACGGGATGCAGGATGCGACAGCAGCGAGGAGCGGCAGTGTAGCAGCGCCTGGCGGTTGTGGGCAGAGTTATACACGTGTACGAGGCCTGGGCCTGGTGGTGAGATATAGTAAAAGCGAATTATCGCGAGTTCAGCCAATGTTTTGAGGAGTCGAGTTGAGATGTGTCTTGAATCCCGTCGCGTTAGAGGCGTCTGGGCCCTGGGGCCTGTCTTGGCGTCGCTCTTGCTCCACCCACCCCTGCCGTTCATCGCTGCAGCACGTTCTGCCTCCCGGTTCGTCCGGAGACGCTGGCGGGGCCGGCAGAATAGATGTTCCGAGATCCAAGAGTGCTACAGACGGCTCAACAACAAAGCGGCAGTGGCTTCAAACATGCACGATTGGCTGAGGAGAAGATGTATTTGTTTCATGGTGCCTTAATTGCATTCCTTGCAGGGTCTGTTTCGTGACGGGAATCGGCAGCCAAAACGAGAAACATCCCCCGCACAGACAATGCCATGGCCATGAGGATCTTGTTTACCCAAACTACTCATTCCCAAATTCCACAAGCCACTCAGCCTGACATATCCCACATTATTCCGCTACCGTTTTCAGGAGTATGATGCATGACTACGTCGCTCATATACCAATACGGCACTCTATCGCTTCGTCGCACTGGTCTACTTGTCCGTCATCTCTACCGCCGACGTCTATCGCCACAACATATTGCTAGTGGGTCAAGCCCCAAGCTTGCACGTGTCTAATTTTGGCCCCTGACTAAACCACGGTCAAATCAAGTTGCTGTCGTGTGCCATGTTTAGGCCTCAAAACCTCGGTAGTAATCTAGCCTGACTCAAACTCGGCATGATACATCTAAGGAAGGTCTAAATAAGAAAGGTAAAAGATAGAGAAGAAAGGCTTGGAGGAATTGAGAGCGATCTCCTTGAAAGGTCGAGTACGGGAAATGTACAAAACAGTACACATTATCAAGATGCCCGCTCCACTAATGATAAATACATCTTCAGAGGCCTTGGACAAGGTATTGATGGGTGCAGAACAAAACAGTGGACTTTCCTCCCCGACTCGGTGATTCTGGAGATGCCTGTGCGGCTGTCATGATAGCCCCGCTAGCCGCCAGAGGCTTATAAATTGAATGGGATCCTCCGCGTCCCTGAAACACCTTTGGGTCTCCCAGGTGGAGGTAAAGTAGAAACCTAGGATTTCGCTTTCGGGATACGCAAGTCATCTCAATAAATTGTCAACTTGAACCTGTAATGCGCAAATCTGAATTGAAGATTGGGACACGTCTATTCATGGCCGAGGAGAAGGATAAAACAGCTGGAGATGATTGCTTCTTCAGGTGTCGCTTTGACAAAGCACACGTCTACTTGCAGAAGTTGTGAGTATTTGACAAGGAGAGGCGGGCGGGCTCTTTTGCGGTATGAGCACAGCTACATTCTTGGCTCAAGCTTTGCACTAATCGAAAGTGAAGATGGTACAGTGGTTATTTTAGCTTCACATCGTATCGCGAATTGTTATAAGCAGGGCGGTCAGATTTGGTGGCGCAGCTGGTCGGTGAGGTGTGCGGGCATGGCTTTGTCGCAATTGATGGAAGAAGTGGACGACAGTGGCTCAAGAGAATCAGGATACTGCTGTCATGAGCTGATCTTCTGGGACAAACTGCAACGGCTTCTGGACAGTCATAGACACATTCTCCCGCTACAGGAACACATCAATTTTTGTGCTTGCTAGCCGTGGATTACAGATTCCTCAGGAGCAATTGCACGCGATTAGCTCCGTGAAAGAATCTCGCCGGCTTTGCGACATTGGCGCGCCCGGTCCATCGTCGGCAGTTGGGCTAAGCGCTCTCTTACAAACAAGTCTCGAAAGATTGCCAGTTCGACATTTTTGTGCATGGGACCCTTGCAAGAAGACCACGGTTCTGGGCTTTTTTTTTAATTTTTAATTTTATTTTTAGCGAAAATAACGAAGACATGAGCCTTAACAATTATGTATCCTTGGATGGTTTCTTGGCCTTGAGCATTGTAATTGGTCTGCCCAGGATTGATGTTGTGCAGCAAATGCGGTGCAGCAAATGCGGTGGAGAAGTGCCTCTGTTGCATTTACTCAGGGATTAAGTTGTAACCGACAGGGAACCAAATATCAAAGTCCGGGAAAGGCGCGCGAAGACGAATGGTTAGCCCCTGTCCTGCCCCAGAGCTAACGAGGTTAAGCGGCGTGATGCAGCATGGCACAATGCCTGGCTGCCCAATTAGCTGAGTGCGCCGGTGCCAAGACGTTTCCAGTCTGCGGTTCTGCGACTGGTGATGGAGTAGGGCTGGCAAGCTGAACAAAAAGGAATTACTCTGGTTTCCCTCCAACACGATGCTTCCAGCGCGCTACTTCTCTGTCACCTGGTTCCAGCGATGCCCAGACATGCGGTTCTCTTTGTTCTCGGCGCCATCGCCACTGCTGGCATTGGCGTCGGCGCCGAGGACCTGACCGACTTCTCCAACGATCTGGCGTCGGATGTTGGCCCTCTGCTGGCCCTGTTCGGCGAGTCCATGACGCAGCAGTATTTGAGTGAGAGTACCGCGTTTCTTGACTACTTCATCTTCGCCATGGGCCCGATCGGCATAATCACGGCCATTGTCTCGGCCATCCGCGTCTGCGGCCACTCGACTCTGCGCGCCTTTGTTGGCAGATCCCAAGAGGGCGATGGCGAGGTGGAAGCCGAGCTGTGCACGTCGACGAGCCGCGACGTCTGCGAGTTGTTTAACAAGGGCGGCATCACGCGCGTTCTCGGCCAGCCGCAGATTCTCGAGCTGATTTACTTCCCGCCGCGAAAGGCCGCCAAAGCAAACCTGCATATCTTTCGGCACTTTCTAAGCCACCAGCAGCCTTCAGAAACGTCTGGCTGGGTTCTTGTTCAAGGAAGTCCCCCGTTTGCCCCGAGGCCGAATCTCTCGTTGAACGTCGGCATCAAAAAGCAGCCGCAGTGGATGTTTTGGCTGGTGGCTCTTATTGGACTGGTCCTCCAGTCCGGCGTCGTCGCCTTCTCTGGCGTTGCGGCTTGGGTTCTGGGGTGGAACCTCAACAAATCGGGGACGCCAGCTGAAAGAGATTATGCCCCGGTCATGTTCATCATCGGCACGCTTCTCATGTGTCTCGGCATGTGGAGCTGTGCCGCCCTCATTGGGCAGACCACCTATGAGACTCGTTACAGGCGCCAGGAGAGAAAGAATGGGGACGATGAACAAGAGAGCCGTCTCCTCTGGCTGCAGCCAGGCCCCCAAAGCGTCGGCGATCAAAGCTTCGACCCGTTTGCTTATTTCGATAAGGAAGACGACCCTCTGCAGGAATGGACATCGTCGAGGAAAGACTTTGACGACAGGAGGTTTGAGGCTTACACCTTTTTTGCCGTCATCACAACTTTGATCGGTTACATTATGCAGTTCATTGGCCTGCGGGGCTTGAATGCCTGGGTATCCATTTCGCAGCTCGTCATCACTGTCGTAATGAGCGTGCTGAGAGGCCTGCTGCGCATCCAGCGGCTCGGACGAAACGACAACAGGCTTGCAAAAATGCCTGATCTTGTCGCTGGCCACGAACTCGATTGGCTTGCTTTTGAGATTGCTCATCGGAACCCCGAGAAGCTTGCCTGGCACGTCACGGGCAAGTGCGAGACTGCCAAGCAACGGGATATATTTTCGCGTGACAGGGCTCGTGCCTCTCCACAGCTCTCGGAAAGGGACGGCTGCTTTCAGCAAGATGACGACGATACAACATTAGAATCACAGGGTTTGTCCTCTCAGATGAAGGGGAGTAAGTTGTGGAAGAAGGATATTGTTGAAATATTCCAGATTCGAGAGCGATTAGCTTGCTTAACGGGCTGTGATACCTTTGAACTGCTTGAAGAGAATGAGTACCAAGTGTGGGATGACCAATACATCAAGGTACGCGGGACAGCTCGGAAACTGTCTGCTGCAATCTGCCAAGCTTGTCAGAGCCTTCTGCAGAGGGATGACATTGGGGACGTCGTCCTGGGAATCAAGGCCATGGCTTTTTCGGTTCCTTGGGAAAAGTCAACCTACGCTAAGAATTCTGTTGGAGTAACCCTGCGACCGCCCACAGAGCGAATACAGACCAGATGGAGCACCGACACGGCGCAGATAGAAGCCATATTGGGGCTCTGGGTCTGGTCTCTCTTCTCCAACGAGCAGCTCCACACAGACGATGAATCTGGGAATAGAAAGTCAATGGTCGAGAAGATCGAGGCAGAAAGAATCGTCTCGGCTGGGTTAGATGACTCTACGTGGCACCGAAAGGGAGACAGAAGAGCAGAAATAGATCTATGGCTTGGTCCAAACAAGGTTCGATTGTCTGAAGCTTTGGTTACTGTTGACGAGACAGGAAACTACAGCCTCGAGGACAGATGGGTGTGCCATGACGAGTATAAACCCGACACAGGCGAACTTCCAAAGTGGACTCCCCCTCGAGAATATTCCGGTACCACAATGGCAAAGTCGAGGCGATTCTGTGGCTGGAATGCCGTGCCGGAGGTGCTCGCATCCGACACGCCTATCCGCATACAGTACGCGGCCGCGAGCGATTCTATTATTGAGGTTTGCGCCCAGGACCTTTTTCTCGCCCTTATGATGTCCCTGCGGGCACGGCTCCCCGAAAACGACGTCGTCGTTGTGGAGAATTCCGGCATGATTCGCTTGGAAAGCCCAACGGTCACGGCCCTTGCGCAGGCCTTTATCGACAACGGCCTGGGGTCGTACTCAGACGCAATACTATGCATAGTTCCAGCTCTCGGAGACCTCTTTCGCCCCAGTAAGATGCAAATGCTCTCGGCTATTATCAAAGGAGCGGATGGCTATAGGAAGGAAGGCGAATGGAAACGAGCCGAAACCTTGCTGCACTGGGCTTGTCAATCCTACTCTCCGTCAAAAGATGAAGAGTCACGAGAGTCGGGAGAGGTCGCAATTTTCAAGGAGGCACTTCTTTCTACTGGGGAATTATATCGTTGGTCGCTTGCACAGTTGTCCGAGTCTGGGCGAAAGTTTGGGCTAAAAGGCATTGCCTGGATGCAGAAAATATGCCAGCATTTATTCAATTCGTACACTTCTACGAAAGAAATCTATGGAGATGGAGAGGGCCATGAATATATTATTGATCCAGAAATCAATGAGATATTGAGGCGCTACAGTGACATTGGAAGCAAATTCTGCAAGCTTGACCTAAGCCCCAAAGACACTTCGCAAGCCCAGCTGGTTGAAGCGCTTCAAAGCGGTAACCGAACCGACGCCCTGTTCAACTTGTGTCTAATACCTGGGGGTCAATTCGAATCTTCTTCGAAGCTGACTTCCGTACTCCCACTAGCTGTACGCAATGATTGGAGGGAGGTTGTTGATTCTGTTCTAGAGCTAGGGGCGGATCCCAATAGCCAAGATGCCCTGGGTCGAACCGCAATCTCGTATTGCGCCGAGCTCGGCTACGAGGAGTACTTTAATCGTCTCGTGGGACTTTCTGCATCCCCAGACTTACCAGACCAAAATCAACAGACCCCCCTGTTTTGGGCTGCTGAAGCCGGGCAGAAAAGGCTGGTTGAGCTCTTGTTGGCCCACCCGCAGGTCGATCCGAGCAGGAGGGACAACAAACTGCGGACGCCACTGGCTGGTGCTATGCTGAAAGGGCACGAGCATGTGTTTCAGATGCTTCTCGACACGGGAAGGATTGATATAAACGCTCCCGATAGGTTCAATACCACGCTGCTTTATTGGGCAGTGGAGAGTGGAAACAAAGCCTTTTCTCGAATGCTGCTCAAGCAGCATAATATCCTTCCCAGCGTGCCAAGTCGCGATCACGACTCGCCATTGTTTTCTGCAATAAGACAACAAGATATCGAGATCATCCAATTAATCATTGGTACAGGAAAAGTGGATTTCGGAGCAAAGTACGGGGCCAGCGGCCAAACCGCACTGATACAAGCCGCAGATGTAGGGAACGAGGATATTTTTCGAGTTCTTTTAGAAACTGGTGGGTTTGACATAAACCAAACGAGCGATTGGGGCGAAACAGCATTAGAAACTGCCAAAAGGGCAAAAAATGATGATATCGTAAAGCTTCTCCTCAAAAGGCCTGATGTCAAGGTTGGGAGCGAGGAACCGGCAGGCTGGCCTCTATTTGGGGTTGGCAAAAAGGAAGAGTAATAAAATTGGTAGAAGTTGTAAAAATTCAAAGAAACATATGTCCAAGATGAAGTGTGTGGGGGGTTCAACAAAGGCCGGACGTGCTTTGAAGTACCGCCTATCACCCGCGGTATACAAGGTGCTTCCAACTTACATCTCACATTCTCTTGCGAGATGTTAGCCACATCGCAACCATTAGCAAGAGCTATGACAATATACCTGCGGCGGTTGGCTGGCCTTTTCCCAGAAGGGCCGTTGCCTTGATAAAGATACATCGCTGCATGGTCGCCGTATTCGAGATGGGTTGCGGCGGTGGGATATATATGTGTGCGTAAAGCTTGGGTGTGCCTGTTCAGGAATAGCATGATTCGATTATATATTTATCTCGGAGAAAACTTCAAAAAGCTTTCCTGTCAATTTCCCTTTGGGCTGCAGTGGCCATTGTGATCACTGTACCATTGGATTTAAAATATATATTCAGGCAGCCTGCTCCTTGGTTTCTGACCTTGCTGAGCTCCCGTTTCTACCCGAGCAGACATAATCAGAAGAAAAAAACTCATTCCCGGTCCCAGTCCAATATCAGTAGTCTTGAATCCAGGTCTTGTCCCGATGATTTTTTAATGGTACCCTTCCCATTCCTTTTCACAATTTTGTATCGTTACATACTGGAAACAAATCCTAAAGTTCTGTCTTTCTCTCTTTCAAGTTCTCTCAAATCCCCTTGGACTCGGACTGATACGGTAAGGTCAGTACGGTAGGGTCAGTACGGTAGGGTTTTCAATGATATGTAGTAGGAAGGTTGATATCCATCAAGAAAGTAGCACTATACGGTAGTGTTTTGGGAAGCTCTTAGCCGTTGTATGGAGTTCTTTTTAAGGATTTAAGCTCTGTCGGTTTTTAGCGGGGATACTTGTACTTAATTAGAGTTTTGATAGATTAATATCAAAAACCTAAATAAAAGCAATATTAGAATTGTGTTCTGTTGGTTCTGCACACCGGTTTGCTGGCGCGAAGCATCCACAGCTGACCGCCATACACAGCTTCCAAGGCGCCAATTAGACGTTCAGCAAATTCCCGTCTCGTTAACGATCCAGCATGGTTGCCTACCAATTGAGTTAATGATGGTATTTTGCAATTTGTGCAGCACAAGTTGTCCTTGCATCCACACAACACCCAGAAAAAAGAATGTGTCCCGCCCGCGTTTGCAACGTTCAAGCCCCAGCAACCACGCGCCTTGAATCCGCAGCCACTGTGCTATCATTAATCTCCTCAACGAGCCTCCCAGTGCAGTCATCTCAAAATGACGCAATTATGATCTCAAAAGCCTGCGATTGTTATGTGCCTTTTTTTGGGGGGGGATATAGCACGGCCGCGCACAACAAGAATCTTTCTCTCTGCAAACAAACTGAATATTCAGATCCTCAGAGCCATTTCTGCCGACGATTGCAATAGAAGGTAAACCACTGAGAACATTTGGGACGATACATACCCAACACTGGGGCCAAATGGTGACTGCGGAGCATAGGGGGGGGTCTGACCATAACTTGCTGAAGCGCGTTCCAGGTTAGCTTTTAAACGAACAGCACGGCAGCGCGCGATTCAATCATGCTCAGGACGGGCATGCCAACCACACAGACACCATGATTCATAGCTTTCTCTATGGATTTATTGACGAGGTTCCGCATTGTTATGCAAGCACTTACACCAGATGGGGCACAGTACCACATTGCAGAACGATTATTCCCCACCCACCATTCACCTCGGTAGGGCTGAAACGTCACATTATTTGGTAGGCCCAATCCAGAGGACCGGAACCCAGGTGCGATCCTCCGTCGACTGAGGTTCAAATGCTGTAGCTCATGGTTGGGCACCTCTATCAAATCACCATCCTAGATTCTCTGCTTTCAAATAGCGTCATGTTACCCACGTTTGTCATTTCGTGTAATTGACATCAGCCTGGTGCGTGCTTTAGCATTTGTGGGTCGGGGTGCTTCATGAGTCACTTGTAGGTACAGGGACGGTTGGTACATCATGAAACAGTGCTTTAAAAAAGATTTATGCTACCGGCATATCATCTATGTAAATGATGGAGATACACCGCCAACTCCAGCCTCAGGCAATTCTGTCCAACAGGCCCACAGTAGACTGGGTCATTTACAACCGAAATGAGGTCTAAGACGGCTTAAATCCACACCTTGCTCGACAAGGAAGCTGAACCAGGTTACAATATAACACACTAGCTTGTCCCAGGGTCACAGCCAGGGTCGACTAGCGAGTTGATTCAGATTCATGTAGTCAAGAGAAGCGCAAAGGCAGCGCGTAGCTACCCAACTCGCGCTATCACTATATTTTGAGATACAAGACTATTGCCGATGAATATGCTCTCCACTAGTGACTACGTGCTTGAAACATCTATCCTCTGAAGGCGCTCAACATCGAAATTATTCGGCGCCTGCTTTTGAGACGATGCAGCATGGACACCCGCAGCAGTACACTACCCAAAAGTAGAGTGAGCAGTGTCACATCCAGCGAATCGCCAGGAACACCCGCCACGCGCTAAGGCAGGGGTTGTATTTATATCCCACGAGCAAGGAGTAGAAGGCCATCACGCCAAAGCGTGGCACAGCTACAAGTGTCCATCGTGTGGGAAGCGGTGTAAGGACTGCAAGATGACGGGTGAGCAGTGGTGGGCCCATGATAGGTCGCATCTCAACTGGGCCGAAGGCGTCGACACGCCAGCTCTGCGGCCGCCTGATTTCGAGAAGAAAAAGAAAAAAAACCTTGGACAACTATTGCATGGTTAGTTGGGATGGGGCGAAGTATACCAGATGGCAAGGCTGAGGAATATCTGTTTTTGGTTGCACTCTGAGCGCCAAGGACCTCGAGAACCGCTTTGATTTAGATCTAATAGCGTCGGCAAGGTTCAGGAACGTAGCCACATTTTCGGAAGAGTAGCCTAAGAAACTAAGGTCTCCCACAGCGATGCCTAATTCTGCCATCTCATCCCTCTCACCGCCCGCCCATGTTAACTATAAAACTATCGCTCGCCAGCCAAGTTTGCTCGTTTTCTTTTTCTCCTCAGCTCTCTTTGCCTTTTGGCTTAGATCAAGTGTAGTATCTGTTCTTTTCAGTTTAATCTCTGAAAGGTCTCCAAGGAGACCGATCTTGATTATTCTTATTTTTGGATTGGGGCGGTCTCCTCTGTGCTTGCACACGATTCCATCCACTGTGTCCCTGGTATTACACTGCCTCCAGGTGACGCGACCGTTGCATGAGCTCATACATTTCATTGCTCACTCAGGCTTGCCTGAGAGGTGAAGAAGGGACTAGCCCCCGCTTGCACACACATAAACCAGAAAGCACTCGACTGTTCATACCGCGATGCCCCCTGCAGAACAATGATGTGATCCACTGAGAGGAGCTTCCATCATTCAGATGCCAAACTGACTTATCCACCTGCCTGGAAAATTGGCTATTTCATAATTTTTACCTGAGTCCCACTTGTCTGGCAAGTTTTATCCTCGAGTTCAATACCAAAGTTTCACAATTGAGTGTTTGTGTCATGTCGGCATCTAGTCCCTACATGATCCTTTGACTTGGTGGGATGAGAGCACGTGATGCGTAACCATAAAGAGATGGGGTGATAAGATATGATAAGATAAGGTGAGGGGCAGTTGGAGGGGCAGTTGGAGGGATGGCCTCAAAATTTTTTTCTCTAGCAACCGACACACATTCATCAATCAAGCTCACATTCTTGTGCTGCAGAAATCAGACAAAATGGCCACCGAAACCGATACCGAGGCGCCTCACAACAACTTCGACGTGCGTAAATTTCCTCTCCCGAGTCTCTTCGCTCTGCCACAACACCTCCAACCCCCCTGCATCCTAGGTTCCCGGGCTTCGGCACTGACATGTTTTGTCACAGACCATTTTGGTGTTAGATTTTGGTAGCCAGACTAGCCATTTGATTCTCCGACGTCTGCGAGCCCTCAGCATTTACGCTGAGATGCTCCCCTGCACCACCAAGCTCGCCGATCTCACCTGGAAGCCCAAGGGTATTGTCCTGTCAGGAGGTAAGAATCCTTTCAGCCCGCCTTAGTCTTTTTTCTAACAAAATCAATAGGTCCCTCCTCCGTTTACGATGAAGGCTCGCCCCGTGAGACCTCTCCATTCTGCATATGGGATATATGTAAGCTGATTTAAAAAAGATGTTGACCCTGCTGTCTTTGAGCTTGGTGTTCCGATCCTGTGAGTCACCTCCCATTGAGAAACGCACTTTTACTTACACTAATTTATAGTGGTATTTGGTATGACTCTTTGAGCCCTACTATGGTATAGTACTAATGATGTGAGTCTAGCTATGGTTGCCAGGCAAGTCCCTCATTTCATCTCATTCTATCGCTGTTGCTGACCTCCCACAGGAAATTGCTTGGCAAACCAACTCGGCCAACGTTGCTCGCGGAACCGCTCGAGGTTTGTATTTGCCATCAAACCTTAGATTTCACGTTTTTTAACCACTCGCCTTAACAGAGTACGGCCACGCCGACGTTACAATCCACAAAGTTGACAGCCATGTAGACCGTCTCTTTGCTGGTTTGGGCGAGACTATGCATGGTGAATTTCCTACTTCCCAATATGAAACTTCCGTGCCTTTTACGGATCCTAACACTAGATAGCCTACATGAGCCACTTTGACAAGCTCGTCCGCCTGCCTGAGGGATTCGTTGTCGTCGCCAAGACTGCCAACTCCGAGTTTGCCGGCATTGCTCACCAGACAAAGTCCATTTTTGGTACGTTTTCCACGCCGCAGTATGGAGACACGCCATCCATTCCCCCAGTTCATCACTTGCCAGCCGCGCTCTTGCCTCCTTTTGTTTTCCCTTGACGTTACCTACAGCCCCCCAACATTGCCCACTTTAGATTCTTGGCTAACCTGACACGTCAATAGGCGTACAGTTCCACCCCGAGCTCGAACACGTATGTTGCTACCTCTGTTCTACCTGTCATGTGCTTTGCAACTTAACTGACACAATGCAACGTAGACTCCCCGTGGAAGTGAGCTCCTGCGCAACTTCAGTGTCGAAATTTGCGGGGCGCAACCTAACTGGGTCATGAGCGACTTCATCGAACAGGAGATCGCTCGGATCAGGAAGCTTGTTGGCGACAAAGCCCAGGTCATCGGAGCTGTCTCCGGTGGTGTTGACAGCACAGTGGCTGCCAAGCTCATGAAGGAGGCAATTGGTAACTACAGTGGTTATATCATACATATGCGATGAGGCTAATATCGGTCCAGGTGACCGCTTTCACGCTGTGCTCGTCGACAATGGTATGAGCAAGCCTCGCGCGAGCCTGACCAACACTAACTTGTGGCAGGCTTGATGCGTCTCAATGAGTGCGAGCAGGTCAAGGAAACTCTTCAAAAGCATCTTGGAATCAACCTTACGGTGGTTGATGGCGCCGAGCTTTTCCTCAGTCGCCTCAAGGGTGTCAGGGAACCTGAGAAGAAGCGCAAGATCATTGGAGAGACCTTTGTATGTCCTCGATCACTCGATCCCCCTCTCAGTTCATGATTTCAGCAGTTCTGACTAGTCTATAGATTGACTTATTCGAGCAAGAGGCCATCAGAATCGAGAAGGAAGCCGAGAATACCCCTAACGCCGGAAAGGTTTCTTGGTTCCTTCAGGGCACAGTACGTATCCCTTCGTCCTTGCGCTTCATATATAGATGCCTGGATTAACTCACCTGCTTACTCCAATGTAGTTGTACCCTGATGTGTACGTATAGTGAGCGGGTTGTGCACCGGGAGAAGACTGACCGTCCGCAGCATCGAGTCGCTGAGCTTCAAGGGTCCCTCTGCTACTATTAAGAGTCAGTAACTTTTTTAGATATTCACATCTGTAATTACTGACTATAGCCATAGCTCATCACAATGTCGGTGGTCTTCCCAAGGCAAGTCTCCCATTTCGCCCTCAGTGTCCAAGTTTGAACTAACCAAGACATAGCGCATGATGGATGGTGTAAGTTGCACGCTCCACAACCCCCTTTCTCTCGTATCTTTACTAACTCCGACAAAAACAGCAAGGCCTGCGCGTAAGTTAACACCATACCCCATTTCGACCCCCCTCAAGTCCCCCAACTACAACGCGAACCCGATCGCATAAAGAGACTAATTTATGTGTTTTCCCCCGCTATTTCGCGGAGGGGGGTCTTTTTGGGGCGAAAAATTCCAAAGAACAAGATTAACCATGTTTTAGCTACTGGAACCTTTGCGGGAGCTCTTTAAAGGTATTTGATTTAGCTCGCAGCGCTGCTTTTTTCTTTGTTTTTATTTTTTTTTTAAAAAAAAAACTAATACCCCTTTTTTTCATAGATGAAGTAAGAAGCCTTGGCAGGCGCCTGCAGATCCATGAGGACCTCGTGAACCGACATCCTTTCCCTGGGTATGTTTTCTTGTCGTTGAAGTCATTGGCGGATTTTGGGGGGAGCCTCAGGTCAACTTGGATAATCTGTGAGGCTAATTTATGGATTACCTAGACCTGGTATCGGAGTTCGCGTTCTTGGGGATATTACCCCTGAAAGAGTTGAAATCGCGAGAAAGGCAGATCACATTTTCATCTCCATGATCAAGGAGGCCGGAATCTACGACGAGGCAAGTTTATTGGTATCAGTAGCTCGAGCAACAGCTAACTCCGCAAACAGATGTCCCAAGCCTATGCTGGCTTGGATACTAACAAGGGTATGTGTGCTAGAAATGCGCTAGTCGATATATCTGTCCAGGCTTTGCTAACATTCTTCACAGCCGTTGGTGTCATGGGAGACACCCGTGTCTATGGATATATCGTCATGTAAGTTATTACCCACTCCTCTCGTTTGAGGGCGTGAATTCTGACTTGATTCATAGCCTTCGTGCTGTCACAACCAGCGACTTCATGAGCGCCGAGCCCTACGAATTCTCCTTCGACTTGCTCAAGGCCATGGCTCGCAGGATCGTCAACGAGGTGGACGGAGTCTCCCGAGTCACATATGACCTGTAAGTCCATCTTCCTATCCCCATCTTGAAATTCTAGCTGACACTTTGAAGCTCTTCGAAACCCCCGGGCACAATAGAATTGGAGTAGAGACGCTGGATTGAATGGGGGGTAAGGAGTTACCAAATTGGGCCAAGGGCGGGAATTTCTATATAGGCAATTATCTTAAGGTGCTGTGTTTGTGGGCAAATAGACTAAAGAAAAGTAAATTGAGTTTCATTAAGTAATAAACAACAACTTGCCAAGGGATGTGATTGTTTGCTCGAAATGTAGTGAATTGTCCGCTGGGAATTGTTTGTCCGGGCATAGAGTTGGTGATTGACTTGTGGCATTTTGTGATCTGCCCAAATTGGATAATTGATCCTTGATTGTTCGATGATGTGTTGTATCGTGTCCAGACCGAAGCAACACGTGTGCTGTGTGCTGTGTGCGGGGAGATACATAAGGTCCTAATCCCTTGTTTTTTTTTCTCATTAAATAAGCCTCACTTGGAACATGTGAGACAGTTCCAAACCTATATTAGGCAGGCTTATTACTGTAAATCATATTACAGTCAGATATACTATCGAGGCTTTTGCTTACTTTATAAAATATTCCATTACGACCTGGTATATCTCTTCTTTGCCGTTCTTATGGTAATAGCTGCGCGGAGCAATCACTACGAGCAGTTGAGAGTGATCAATTCTGATTAGTGCAATGAAGGTTTCGTAGGGTTACAAGCAGTATCTAGCTTTTATGGCAGTAAGTGATGAAGTAAAATAATCTTTATAAGTACAAAGGGAATCTAAATCATGTCTGTCGTCTACGAATCCAAATCTTCGCGCCCATATCTAGAGAACAAAAGGTATCATGTTCTTGTAGTGCAGGCCGTTGATATCCATCTTGACCGGAACCTTGACCCTCCGGCCCCAAGCTAATGTCATAATTTCTCAATAATTCAACCAAAATCACTTTGATCTCGTGGCTGGCAAAGAATCGTCCTGGGCATGTATGTCGACCGCCACCAAAAGAAATGTCGTCATCGTCCGCCGATACGAATTGATGTCTTGTCTCATGGCCGGGAGTACGTCTGATGTCACTGTAACGCCATGGATAAAATTCGCTGAATGGGCGCTGGTTCTCATCCGTCATAATGGTGTCAGCCTTGAAAGTGGAGGTGGTAAAAAATGCCCCCGGAAAACCGAGGAAGGTGCCAAATGGAAGGTGGTGGCCCGTTGAAAGAGTGATTCCGTTCTTGGCAAGAACTATGCGAGGCATATTCACTATTTTGAGGGTTAGTTATTTTTGAAGGGCCCGTGATGTTTTCGGGGAACACTCACCCATCCCAATGGGATTCATTCGTTGACTCTCTTTCATAAAACTATCCAGCTTTTTTAACTTCGGAATACTGGTTTTCCTCAATTTTCGATCGGGATAATCTTCTTCCAAAATCACAGCTTCAATCTCAGCTCGTAGATCAGCAACATATTCGACATGAGAAGCAATGTCAAACACGATCTGACTGAGGGTCAAGCTAGTTGTATGGATTGCTGCAAACGCAACACCAATCTCAACACGGCCAATCTCTCCAGAAGTGATCTTCTCGGGGTTTTTGAATTTTCGCATCACCCAGTGGATAAGGTTGTGATTGTCATCTCTTGCGTCTTGGTGATCAACTTGTTCGGCATTGGGCTTTGGCTGAGCATCGTTCGCTTTACGGCTTTCCTGATAGGCCTTGACAATGGCACTAACCTGTGGCTTAAGCTTGCGACCAAAGAAGAAGTTGAGTGAGATGAGTTTTCGAAATTCGGGAAGATAGAGAATTGCAAATGGTCGCAACCAGGGACTCAGGTCGGTGACTTTCTTGACTGTTGCCATGATATTTGTTGTGAGGTTGGAGGTAGCATGGATCCATTCGTCATCACGACACAATGGTAGTCCAACGAAGGTCCGAGCACTTAACCGGGCCACAAGTTTAGTCATGGTTTCGTATACTTTTAACTGTTTTGGAGTGCAACAGTCGCCTATCTCCTTTTCAAAGGCAAATACAGATTCATCTTGTAGAGCATACAAGATATTTGACATGTTCTTGGTAAGGTCGTGTCTGATCGCTGCGATACCCTCGGGGTGATCAGATCTCCCAATGCCAGTGTAACGGCCTTGCATTCTATGGTAGACAGTAGCCATGAAGGACGACTCTTCGATCGGAAGTTTCTTCACTTCGTTCACAAGCTTGTGAGGGAGCATAACCCATTTTTGCTCCATAGGTAATAGAAATGGAGTGTCGGGGTGCTGTGGTGCTCAGTGTCAGCCATCCATTACGAATTCGCCGCCTTGCTTAATATAATATTTTATAGCTGACAGCACTCGCCAGAACTGGAACCCAGAGCCTAAAATCTCATACCTTGTGCATAGCTTTCATTATGGAATTGTGCACATTCTCTCGGTCAATTTCTGCCTCGGGGAATGTGTCGAAAGCCTTTTGTGGTGATGCTCTCCATCGCCGCCAAACAAACACAGCCGCCACAAATACAGCTGCAAGTAGGATAGTAGGCGACTGGGCCTTTTGTAGAAGAGCTGTTATAATCATGGTTGTATACGGAATAATTTATGCAGAAAAAAATCCAGATTGGTGACTGCTTGCAGGAAATTGGTCAAAAGCGCATGTTCCAGCTCGTTTGCCAGAGAGCTATTTTATCAACCAGGCGATGATACCTTTATATGAGTCCAAATTCAACCACATAAAAATAGCCGGAGGTTCAATATCCGCTCGCACCCCAATACCTATCCAACTAAGTGGTGCCATGTTTGAAACGCAAGAGGACGGGCTGGTGATCGAAAGAGCCCCATGTGTGGAGCGAAAGTAGACGTTACACCAACCCGTGGTTGGCTGATAGCTATCATGAAACTTGATACTTTCTACCCCAACTCTTTACCAAAATGGAAATTGAAACTGAGTCCGCACATGTGAATTCAATCTTCATCGGGATTGTCCGCCTGATAATGGAAAACAAGCCCAAATAAATTATGCGGAATTCCACGCGCCGAATCCAGGAGCAAGCGAGTCGGTAACTTTAAAAAATGGGCTTGCAACAGTTGGACGTGTCGTCAATCACGCGCTCCACAGCGGTCCGAAAGTTGAAATTGACGCATCCGCTCTCAGATCCGCTCTCCCATCTCCAATCATAACAGCCCTGATCGGCTTCAAGATCTTGACGCAGTGGATAAAACAAGATTTCACCACGTGAATATCCCGAAGTAGTACAACAAATCTACAGCGCACAGGCAGATCAACTAGCGAAGCCGACCTGTTGATCACGGTAAGAAAGCTTTGATTTATAGATTTATGTAGGTCCTATTCCTCAATGGAATAATCATACTGCACGCTGTTCTCATCCATCGCCACGATTACTCGACCGGCATCCTCGATAACAACCAGTCTATGGCAAGAGCTTTTTTTTTCCGGCCCTATGACTGGTCGCCCGCTTCAAAATTGTCCCTGGCTGTGGCGTATTCCGACTAGGTTATAGAGTTTAATCCTACCACCAGGATGTTTCACGACACAACGTTGCTGGCGGAACGGATTGCTCCGGCTCGAATCAAGAAAGATTGTTCCGGAGATGTTGGGTTAATGTGCACATGCCACGTTACTACGTCACCACCATACGCCAAAAAGCTCAAGTAAAATATCCCTCGTAAGATGTCAACGGGTAGTTTAGACTTCCGAGATATGTACGGAATCAAATTGGTTTTTTTCTTCTCCTCTTCCGATTATCCCAACGGGGAAAAAAGTCCCAGCCCCCGGAAATGTTCGGCAATTAATCATTTGATAGGCTTAAAACTCCACTATTCGCGATAACGTGCACTACTTTTGAGGGTAGTCTTCGGCTGCACAGCCAATAATCGACTTTTACTCAAACTTCATTACTTGACTCCAGCCCCGAACCTCCAAAATTTTCAAGGTCACCATGAAAGTTAGCGCGATTGGATACAGCTAGATCTATCATGGTAAAGCTACTATCAACTAATACAAAAAATTACTGTCAACCACTGTGGAAACTGGTGTCAGAAATGCGCAGTTGAGTGGCAAGAGGTATATATGGCCATGAGTATTTCAGCAGCTTAAGCCCATTGGACTCACTTAAAAAGTACTTCCACACTCCCAGTCGGACTCAATTACCCAGCTTTTACACACAGGCACTCAGAGGATGAAGCAGGTCAATGTTGGGCTAATATTACGTTCAAACGAGCAATTAAGCGTGCTTCCCGCTCTTCAGACCGTGTGACTGATTGGATTTGTATCACACAGGAATCATATATTTATTCCCCACCTAGTTCGGACTCGCTATAAGAGGTTCTTGTGCGCTTGCGGGCCTCCAAAGCAGACTTGCAAACAACCTGGCGGCCCTTGGTGCGCCGCTTGCGTATGAAGGGGATAAAGATGGGAAAGCAGATAAAAACTTGGTAAACCCAACTTAGTTTGACCTCAGTTTGATGGGTTTCTATAGCGTGACGGCCGAATACTAGTGTTCTCACGCACGCACTTTGGGCGCGCCGATATTAGGACGAGCAGAACATAGTTGCCCTTTTGCAAATACTTCGTTCCCATCATTGTCTTCGAGCCACAAACAGAAGAATATAGCCAACCTGAGAGAAAAAATGGTCGATTCCACTTCTTTATTCTATGACTGTCCCACGAACTGTGTTCCTCATGGAGAATGAAAATACTCAAACATGCATCCATCTACGCGTTTAACATACCCCTCTTTAGCATTTTCAAAGCAATACAAACAAAGTCCCATATTTGATTGGTATCTGCCCTTTGAAGAATAACGTGAGCGGAATTCTTCGACAGCCACTGTGTCACAAATTCATGTCAGCCTGTGATCAAGTAGAGTGAAATAAAAGCCAACTCACAAGCTAACCGAAGCCCAAGCGATTCATCCAACCCGCCGATGGCAAACCTAAGGTTTGACGTCTTGCATCCGGCCAAACCCCTGCTTAAACGATTGAATGGCTCTGCACAGTCAAGCCAGTAGGCGGCCATGACCAGATTCCAGCAGTCTTGAGGCGATATCGGTTCGGCGCGATTTCGAAGCCAATATTGCTTTGCAAACACAAGACGGTTAACCATCTGGTATTTATCCGCCATCTCGGCCACCCCAAGAATTTCTTCAGGCGTTATGTCGGCGGTCCTTGGGTCTGCTCCGTATAGTGCGCGAAGGAGAATGGACATTACCCGAGCGTTGTCCTTGGGCAGCGGAATGTGCACTGAGCTGCCATTACTCTCACGCAAAGCGAGGCCCTCTCGAAAGTTGCTTTCAAACATGGCTTTAAATACCGGAGAGATGGTTGAAAGAAACGACGATTCCACTTGGAGATGGTGCTTTCCTTTTGGTCCGAGAACCAAAGTTACGTCGCCATCTTGAATGAGCGTCTCGGCAGAAAGCTCATCAGCTTCTAGTCTAGTGGTTAGAATCAGCAAACTCATATTAATTTCACGGACTCACCCTCCTTCATCGCCGCACTCTCATCTTTCATGCTCTCGGGTGTTTCCATGATGGCTGCGGTACAAAAAAGGTTCTGGGTGGTTCTCCGACAATTCAGTGAGGCCCGTTGAAGATGGAACAGGAATCACGGTGAATTTTACGGGCGGCAATGGATCTAAATAAACCTATAAACAAAATTACTGAGACACTGCAATCATGTATCCCACTCACATAAGCCTCGTACGGCAAAACAACATTGCGGATGAGGGACGCATGTAAACGCAGGGCTAGGAGAGATGGATATGGGGAGCTTGAGGTTGTACATGACCGTTTGCGAGGAGCCTACTGATACTTCCAAGTCTCACATCCCGCCTGGAAGTCCGATGTCGATGAAAGATGACAATTATGAACACATGGGCACCTTGATGCTACCACCAAGCCATGAAATGAGAGTGAAACATGATCGACGGAAGTCAATGCCGAAAAACATACCAGGCCGCCATATTTACACCATGCCTGCACAATTTATTTGGATTTCTTATCTTATTGTGATTAACTCGGAATCTCTCATAGGAAACCAGTAGTGTGGAAGTTCGTGCACGAGTGGGCGCCCTTGCTGAGTGAGATCAGGAGGGCCAGTCGTCCCGAGCTTCGCTGACATCGGGGGAAAGTGATGTTGGCCAAGATCCCAAAATCATGAAATTTTTTGAATAGAATATTCTACCATCTACTACCTAAAAGTATTTCCGTGGTTAATTTACTGAAACAGCATTCAAGCCATATCTTGGCCAGCAGACGTTGGCTCGTCTCGGCTTGGGGCAAGCAGCAATCGATGCGCGGTTTACCGATAATTATCCGCCAGTTTGATCCCCACGCCAGCTCAGCGAAGGCGCGAGTGACAGCAACAACGTCAAGAGGCGAAACAGAAAACATGAGTGAGCACCAAAGAACAGCCAGTAAAGGACACTCGCGTAATAAGTCAGTCACAAAGGGTAAGTCCATGTGCTGCCCTGAGGTATTTGGTAGCGGACGCTGCGTCGAGGAGAGCGCATTGCCCCTCGGCAACGTCATCTCGCTCACCACGCTCACATGGTGAACCCATGGTGAAGCACCCGCACATTGTGCAAAACCACTAACAATCTCCCAGCCAGGCCAAGGTCCTCTACGAAAGGACCTCTTGACGCCGACGAGTACGCCCATGCCTCTCGGCGCACCATCAACTGACCATCCTCTGACCTTCTGACGCAACTCGCAGTGACCCACTAACATCTCGCCAACCCGCCGCCTCTGCCACTCCTCCAGCGCAGGCATCCCCACGGACTCCAGTGTACCGGCCCAGGATCTCTTCGCCGCCCGTCCGCTCCTCAGCAGCATCTCCAGTCTCCCAGCTAGGCGAGCCTCGCGCCAAGGACTTTTCGTTCCTCCTCCGCCCTGAGATCTACCACCCTCTCAGTCCCTTGAACGTGCCCGTGGCGTTCCGGAACTCTCCAAGCCAACCCAGCGCTGAAGCGCCCATCGAAGACCTGCTGGCAAATGGCCATTTCCGAGCTGCCGCTATTGCGGCCGTCCAGGAATTGACCGGGACCGGTGCGCAGGGCGGCGTCAACCCCAAGGACTCCAAGCGCATCTTTGGGCTGCTTTACACACGCCTGGCATGTCTAACACTGATCGATGCGACCCCATTAGCCGCCCAAGAGGTCAAGGCTTTGGAGGATCTCAACGATATTCGAACATATGTCGACGAGACCACCGGAGAGCACCTGGTTCCGTGGGAGCTCCGAGTCCTCAATGTCCGCCTCCAATCCCTCGGCTTTGGCGACCCGCGACGGGCCGTGATGAGCTACCACGACCTCGCGCGAGAGGCCCGGGATTGCATCGCCAAAGCCGCGGCCCAGCACGACAACTCGGCCAAGGAACTCTGGAAGGCCCGTCTCCACGATCTCGGGATCCAGGTAGCCGGCGCCCTCATCGAAATGGAGGACCTCGCTGGCGCTGTGCATCACCTCAAGACCCTGCGAGATCGGGGCAATGGGAAAATGATCCTATCCAAGGCCCTGCTCCTGCTGCATCTTGGCGATGCGGAGGGCGCAAGAGAGTGCGCGCACCAGGATTCCAACGGTGGGGAGGACCGGGAGAAGCTCATCTTGGCGCTGTGCGACATGGCTGATGCCGAATACGGCTCGGCACTAGAAAAATGGAGGGAACTGAAGGAGACGGTCCACGACGAGATGGTAGGCGTCAATATGGCTGTGTGCTTGCTGTACCTAGGCAAGATCCACGAGGTACGTCGGGTCTACCAACTACAGGGGTGCTGTTCAGGCGCGTGCTAACATTGACAGGGGCGCGAGATTCTCGAAGAGCTAGTCGAGTCAGGATTGTCGTCTCACACGCTGCTGTTCAACCTGTCAACCATGTACGAGTTGTGCACAGAAAAGAACCGAAACCTAAAGGTCAAGTTGACGGAACGTCTTGCCGGGGCACAGCCGTCGGCTGCGGGATGGGAAAAGACTAATGCAGATTTTAAGCTATAGAATTACGAGCAATGCAAATTTGATATATTCTAGCATAAACGGACCGCTTGCGTTTCGTACCAATATATGATTATTTAATGCTCCATGACGGTATCATAAAGAGACAGCAAAACACGCGAATTGCAGTGCTATATTTTCCCACATTCTCCAAAAATAATATCATTTCTCCATGAAAGTCTTTGTGTATTAAAAGGGGGGGGAGGAAATCAATTTGTCACGTACTTGCGGGTCTGTTGCTCTTGACTTGATGCTCATGCTGGTGCCGGTGTTAGTGAAGGCTCATTTCTCCCGGCCGCTTCATTACCCCACACCCACCCCAAGACGGTAAAACCGAGGCCGCGGGGAACCTCGGTTTTATAGCTACGTTTGCTGCGAGTCTCATAAAATGCTACAACCGACTTTACATTCACTTACTTGATACAAACCTATTGTGTTGCTGATCAAGTTTCATTAATATTTGTTTTTTTATCTTTATCCTTAGACGTCGTTGTTAATTCAACCCACCCAGCATGTCGTCGGACCGTGTCAGCCAAATCGCAGGCCACCTCAATTACCCAAAGGGGTTGCTGGCTGGTCAAGTCGCCATCATCACAGGCAGTGGTCAAGGAATCGGCGCCGAGGCTGCGCGATTGTTCGCCAACGAAGGCGCCAAGGTTGTCGTTGCAGACATTGACGAGAGTAAGCATTCACTCGGTGCGAAGCGGTAGTTGTGAAGAGGAAAGCTTACACACAACCCCCCTCCAGAAAAGTCTGGCGCTGTTGCCGAGGCCATCAATAAGAGCGGCGGCCAGGCCATTGCCGTGGCAGGCGACGTTACCGATGCCGAGTACATCAAGACGCTCGTCAAGAAGGCGGCCGGGTTTGGCAACGGCAAGATCAACATCATTGTCAACAACGCGGGCTACACGTGGGACGGCGTCATCCACAAGATGACGGACAAGCAGTGGGACAACATCATCGCCCTGCACTGCACCGCGCCCTTCACCCTCGTCCGCGAGGCTGCGCCCTACTTCCGCGTCAAGGACGGCGCCCCGCGCTGCATTGTCAACATCTCGTCCACCTCGGGCGTCCACGGCAACGCTGGCCAGCTAAACTACGCGCTGGCCAAGGCTGGCGTGACGGGCTTCACAAAGACGATTGCCAAAGAATGGGGTCCGGCCTTTGGCGTCCGCTCGAACACCATCGCTTTTGGCCACATCACCACCCGGCTCACGGCTGACAAGGAGGACGGCGCCTTCGTCACGGGACCCGGCGGTGAGAAGATTGCCCTGGGCATCCCTCAGAAGCAGAAGCAAGCTGCAGGAGACGCCGCCTACGCAGACATCCCGCTGCGCAGGCCAGGCTCGCCCGCTGAGGCGGCAAGCAGCATTCTGGCCGTAGCCAGCCCGCTGTTCTCATATGTGACGGGACAGACGATTATGGTGACGGGTGGACGAAACATGTAAGACATTCGGGGTGAGGTCAAGTCGGTCGATCAAGTAGCCAGCTTGTGAAATATCCAAGACATAGCAAAATGATTAAATGGGCGCACATTAGAGTCAAAAGCAACGGCGGGGCTGAAGAAACGTGGTATTAGATTAAACGGTACTATGGTTCCCGAACGCCCCAACAAACATTTGTGCCTTTTGTTCGTACATCTCCTTCATCTCGTTCCTGACATGATGATTTACACCTTGAGCCAAAGCGAGAAGACGCCCTTGGCGTACTCGACAATCTCGTCGCCGCCCAGCTTGCTCTCGCCGTACAATCGGTCGACAAAGGAGATGGGCACCTCGGCGACGGTGCAGCCCATGGCCTTGGCGCGGACCATCATCTCCATCTGAAAGCTGTAACCCTTGGACTCGGTGCTGGAAATGACCTTTTGGAGGACAGACTTCTTGTACAGACGGAACGAGCCCGTGAGGTCGCTGACACCGGGACGCAGGACGGTGTCGGCAAACAGGTTGGCGCCACGGCTGACAAACTTGCGCCTGAGGTCCCAGCCGAAAACACCGCCGTCGCCAGCGTAGCGGGTGCCAGTGACAATGTCGTAGTTGCCCTCCTTCTGCAGGGCGACCATCTTGGGAATGAACTTGGGGTGGTGGCTAAAGTCGGCGTCCATGATGATAACAAAGTTGCCAGTGGCAAACTGGAGGCCGTGGACGTAGGCGGTTCCGAGACCGAGTTTGCCAGCGCGAGGCTTGAGGACGACGTGGGGGGCGTAGGCCCTGATGAGCTGGTGGGCGACCTCCTGGGTGCCATCGGGGGAGCCGTCGTCGACAATGATGAGTTCCCAGTCGAGGTTGCTGGAAGAGGCGACAAGTTAGCCAAGGAATCGCGGGGCCCGAATTGACAATGGTGCAAGACAACCAAGGGACACATACGCCTCAGTAAAGGTACGGTTGAGCAACCAGGCCATGATGGGGAGGTTCCTGCGCTCATTGTACGTCGGCAGGATAACCGAGTACTTGTTCTGGGACGAGGGCTTGGCCATTGTGAAGATGGGCGAGTTGGTGTTTGGGAGTGGAATGAAATAGTCAATCAATCCCAGCAGACGGAAATAAAAAGTCGATTTGGCGAGGATCGAAGTCGGTCGGCGGCGACAAAGGAACGTAGGTAAGTCGGTTGATCGCGTTGATATGGCCAGCGCACCGCGTCGAGCCACTATAAAGGAGGACACCTGGGCCTTGAAGATGGAGGGGAATGACTAAGCTAGTGACGATGGGGGTGACAGATTGCAGGTTCAAAGAGCCCCTGATCAAAAATGGAAGCTAGCGCTGTGGCTGGTGAGGCATATGGTGGGCGCATTTGGCTCAGCTGTGGCGAGTGATCGACACCTCAGGCACACACATGGAGGGGTACCTCTCCGAGCAGTCCTCCTTCAGTGTGAGCGGCATCGCTGCCGTGAAACGGCAACCGTCCATCCCAAGTCAACGCCGCCCCCGACCAGTCGAACTCTGTTTGTTATCTTTGGTGCGCAACCCACCCGATACCATACAACAAGGTGAGCAGAGCGAATGCCCTATCTTGGCCTCTGAAATACCGTCATCTGGTCGGTGCGCAGTTTTTGAAGGAGCCAAAAATGCTTCCTCCCGTGGAAAACGATTGCATCCTCCATTCCATGTCCCATTCCCCCTCACAGCCCCCATCCATCCACATCTGCATCCGCATCCGCAGCAGCAGCACCTCTCAGCGCTTCCAATTGGCTGCGGAAAGCCAATCGGCCATAAAAGTCCGCAATTGATCATAGTGACCGAGAAATCGACAGGGCAGGACCAGGAAGCAAAGCAAAGCAAGCATGACCAGCATGACCGCGCCCTCGGCCGCACATCATCCCCTTGACTGCCGGCTCTAACCACCTATTTCCGCCTCTAACTGGCTGCGGCGTTGCCAGGCGCGTGTCCCAGATCGATGGCTTTTGGCCGCGACATCTGCCCGGCTCCACTCGGCTCTTCCCCGCAACTGCAACTCCATCCTTACAAAGAGCCTTGACCTGCTCTCCGTCCGGATCCCAGAGTTCACACCGTCACATTCGCCCTTGGCCCACACAAGCATCAGTCCCAGACCTCGCCCTCCCGTCCTGCTACCGTCCTCAGCTGACACTGTGCACCAACTGCCCTCGATTACTCGTCCATGGCCGGCACCACACCTGCCGCTTTAGCTCAATGTAGCAAATGGAGACAAGCCCACGCCCAGCACGGGGAGCTCCTGTACATGTTGGGGCCGAGCTGGCTGCGCTCCCGTCCCCTTTGCCCATGTCCAGGTCCAGGTTTCCACCATGTTCCTCCCGGGTTCCTCTGAGGTTCCTCCACACGGAAATGTCGCCGGTGAGCGACTTGTGTGCCTCTTGAGAGGGGGCAAACCCTTGTGCCACCAGCCAGCTCGGAGCTGTCCCTAGCTCTCCGGTGTCTGGCGAGGAAGGGCAAGGCGCGAGGATTCTGTAGCTCACTCGCTCGCCCTGTGGAACCGTCGTGACCTCGTGCTTTTGCCGGCCAACCTCACGCCGTCCTCGTTCGCCCATCCCCAACTGCACTTCCTTCCTACATCTTCATCGCTCGTCATCTTTCCAAGCCCGCGCCCTGACACTGCGTCGCAAGATCCCCCAGTACCCCATCCAGTTCTTGTAGACGGCTCGCCGTGCCATTTCCAAGCTTGCACCCAGCCGCATCACCCTCCGCGACGACCACTCTTACGTCATCGCCATGTCGGACGGCATTGCCATCGCCATCGACAAAGGTATACACTACCACCCAGCCATCAATGCCATCATGTCTCCGTCCAATCTAGCCCAATTGGCCTTCTCCTGATATAGAAACAACAAAATGTTGCAGCCTGCAGCTACCCCGCGCCACCGTTGCTGGATATTGCGCTGACATTGATCATATGTTGTAGTCGGCGAGCCTGACCCCAAGGCTCCCGAGGCCAAGGCCGGTGCCCCAACTGTGCCTACCACGGCGCCGGAAGCGGAAGAGTCCAAGGCTGACGAGAAGAAGTCTGAGGATGGCGCCGTGCTTCGCGCAAAGGTGCCCAGGCCCGTCGAAGTCACCTCGGTGCCCGAGACACCCGTCGACGACCGGACTCCGGCTGGCGGCACCCCGCGCCCGGAACTAAAGCTTGATGAGGAGCCCAAGGAAAAGCCCAAGGAAGAGGCTCAAGTCATCCTTGGGCCCGGTGATGCCTCACCAGAGACTGTGGCCAAAGACCAAGTCTCGGGTGACAAGCCTGCTGAAGAGACAACCAACGGGTCGAGTAACGATGCCGAGATGAAGGATGCTCTGGCATCTGAGGCGACAAGCGACTCTGGCTCTGGCGAAAAGCGCAAGCTTGACGAGGAACCAGTCGCCGCCGCAACTAACGGGAAGAAATCCAAGTCGGAAAAGAATGTATCCGATGAGCGCATCAAAAAGGCCAGAGTTGACTATGTCCCGGCTCAGCCGCCAACCAACGGTAAGAATGGCAAGGCGAAGCGCGAGAAGAAGTTCGCTACTGCAGTTGGCAGAACGGCCCGGAAGACCCGGAGCCAGGGACCTGTCGAAGTCTGAACTTGCGCTGCGCAATGAAGCACGAGGTGATGAGAAGCGAAGTAGTGATGACTTTTGATGACTAGGACGACTTGTGCGGGTGTAGGCGAAAATGGCAGGCTAGGTCACGGGCACCAAGATGGACTTCCTGGGCTCTGTCTTGAGTTTTTGGGTTTTGTATTTTATTTTCAACTTTACAATTCAATCGCATTTTAAATATATAATGCAATAAGTGAAACTACGGCGGTTTGATTGATGAGATGTGATGTTGCGGTGTGATCAGCATTACATGAACATACAGACGAAATACTTTTAAGGCATTGCTTCTACTCATGCACTGGGATGTTTCAGAATGTCTGGACTACGAATCGCTGGATTTACTTCCCCTTGCGTGAGACAAAATTTATTGCGCCCACTACGTTGTCCTAACTATAATAGATTTGGTTGACACCGGCAATAATTTCGCTTTCCTCTCGGTTGACTATACCCGTCCTGAACCTATGGTCCTTCGCGATGCGAGCCCGCGCCCATTCTATTCAACCGTTAGCCATCAACCGATTAGAGCGCTTCTTTTCTCAAGCTTGGTTTGCACATACCTTCGGCAGTCACAGGGTGGCTGAACTGCGACTCCTTGTCCTCCAAGCCCAGCCGCCGAAGAAGCGGGCTCGACACGGGTTCCAGCACAATGTCAGCCTCTGGGCGCGCAAAGTAGATCAGGCTGTGCCGCGGCTTGCTGGCCTGGTCCTCGGGCGGGCGCACAACGCGGTGAACGGTGCTCTTGAGGTAGCCGCCGCTCATGAACTCGAGGGCGTCGGCAATGTTGACAATGACGGCGTCGCGCGGCGACTTGACGTGCTGCCAGCGGCCCTCGGGGCTCTGCGCCTGCAGGCCGACGACGGGCTGGTGGAAGAGAAAGGTGAGCGTGTTGTAGTCGGTGTGGCCCTTGGCCCAGACGTTGCCGGCCTCGGCGTCCTTTTCGCGCGAGCGTGGGTGGTACTTCATGTAGCGCAGATACTCGAGCCCCTTGGCTTCGTACCGGTGCCGCTGAACAAAGTAGTCCTCGTCCTCGAGCTCGAGCACGTGCGCAAATAGGCGCAGAAGCGGGAGCAGGAGGTTGTTGTGGATCTTGAGCGAGAAGTCGCGGATCTCATCGAGGTGGTCGACGATGAGTGGCGGATGCTCTCGCTGGTGCTCGGGCGTAAACTTGGGGATGTTGTACCGCTCATCGTTGTCGCGCGCAGCCAGGTCGCCCGTCGACTGCGGCTTGTAGCCGCGAAAGTCTCCCCGTGCCGTGTCGCACTGGTAGCGCAGCTTTTCCTCGAGCGGCAGGTCGAAGAATGCGCGGCCGATGGCGTATTGCCTTCGGACTTCTTCGTCAGAGAAGCCGTGGCCGACAACGTAGAAGAAGCCTTTGGTAGGTTAACATGCACAGGCTCGGATACATGACCGCTCGGGAAATCAAGCGTTGTCAGGGCATCATTTTTCCATACCATTCTTGTTGATGAAACTCAATACTTGTTCCGCCAGCGCTTGCTTTCCTCCTGGTTGGTCAAGCAGAGAAATGTCAAGGGCTTGGAGTTCTGCATATTCCACTATCCCACAAAGTTTCAGCGAGTTCGGCAAGCATCCGCACGGGTTTCTTGCTTACGCTGCTCTTTTGGCTCGTCCGGGTACTCATACTCGGGAAGTTGCTTGTCAGTTCGTGATGGGGACATGACGGCGAACTAGAGATATGCGGCGATGAACTTCAGCAAAACACTGAAGGGCTACAGTGTACCCCGGTCGGTGTTTATTAGCACTCCTCGGGCATCTTTTTCGGAGAAAAGCAATCAAACGGGTTAGTTCTTGATATCGCGGGGTCAGCCCGATGACGTTTATTGGAACCCAAAAGATGCATCTGCTTGACCGGAGGTAGTGGGATATAGTGGCATCGCTTGATAAGGCGTGCATGTCTCTGCCAACCATTATTGGGCAATAAACGATATAGTAGCACTGATAAACTCCCCTGCGGGGAATGAATGGTGCCGTCAAGGAGCGACGCCATTTGGTTGCACATAGCGTGATATTGCGTGATTCAGTAGGATGGGTAATGTGCAAAATGCCACCCTAGACCAGGGAGACAAGAGATGAAGCAAAGCTATGTCCTATGAACCCAAAATATATTATATTTCATGTTGTCTCATTTTTTAATAGTTACTTTTTTCTATGTAATATCATACTAGGAAGCTCCTCTCCACATATTGTGCAAGCGTGAGTGCCAATTGTTAACGTCCTTTGGCAACCCTCATTCTCCATTCCGACTGGCTATCATGGTGGACTTGGCCAAAGACTCGGAGCCGTTGCAAACAGCGACACCAGCGTCTTCTTTTGGAGAGGATGTAGCTCCCGACAAAAAGTCTCTGCGAAAACGGTTTCGAGAAATTATCTGGGACACCTTGGATCGGAGCCCAGAGGAGCGTCAACGAATCGCCAAGCTCGACTTCTTCATTCTGACGTGGGCTAGCCTTGCGTACTTCAGCAAAAACCTTAACACCAACAATATTTGCAAGTTTGTTCCGGTCATGAGAAGACACGAGCCGTTCTAATTTAAAGCTAGCCAATGCCTATGTTTCTGGGATGAAGGAGGACCTTCCCGTCGTTGGTAACGAGTATCAGACGTTTACCACAATGTGGACCATGTGAGTTGCCCTCGTGCAACCAGGACCTGTAAACTAATGGGCCACAGCGGATATGTCATTTCTCAAATCCCCTCGCAGCTCATATGCACAAGAGGTATTTATTACATGGTTCTAGAATCCGCATTCGATTTGCTGACAGTCCAGTCCGGCTGTCAATCTGGTGCCCAACCTGGGAGCTGCTCTGGGTAGTAGTTACGTTCGCGACAGCCGCAGTCAAGACATCCCATCAAATGTACGCTTGTCGCTTCTTCGTAAGTAATTACCAGTCGTGCCATTATGGCCTATATTTCTTTTGTTAACGAATAGCAGGTTGGCCTGGCGGAAGGCACCTTTTATCCTGCCGTTCACACCGTCCTTGGTGCGTGGTACACAAAACAAGGTAAGCAGCCTTCATCCTCGATGCAATTCGAGGTTCATCCGAGACCAAACCGTCTAATATTCAATCAGAGCTCGCCAAGCGATCGTGCATCTTCTTCGCCACTGCGTTTGTCGGGTCCATGTTCAGTGGCTACCTTGTAAGTCAGCGTGGCGCATCTGATCCTCTAGCGTCTTACTCACAGCCCCAAAGCAAGCAGCGCTGCACGCGGGATTAGATGGCGTCCATGGGATCTCGGGTTGGCGGTGGCTGTTCATTTTCGACGGCATAATTACTCTTCCTATGGCACTCTGGGGTGAGGCGCCACACCTCGCATGGCTATTTTTAAAGACTCAGAAGCTGACATCGGGCCAGCCTACTACGCGCTTCCAGATCTTCCTTCCAATACACGAGTCAAGTGGCTAAAGGCCGAAGAAAAGGAATTCTTCTTGCAGCGGATGCAGAAAGCCGGTAAAGGTCCCGAAGAACCATTTACTATTGCAGGTCTGCGGCGAGTTTTACGGAAATGGCATTTCTGGGTTTATACAGCCTACTACACGTCGGTGCACCTGAACTATTAACGGGTTTCTCGCTCACGGTCCACGTCCAGGTTTTTTATCTGCAGCGAGAACATTGGAAGCTACATGAATCTCTGGCTGAAAAGCCTCAACCGGTATTCACCACCATGTATAGCAAAAAGGCACGGCAACTACTAATAGACAAAAATCAGATATACTATTCCCCAAGTTAATACCTACCCCACTGTCCAAAATGCTGTCACGATAATCACCACGCTCAGTTACGGATGGACGAGCGATGCGTTGCAAATCAGAGCACCAATCATCTACTTTTCACTCACAGTATGCTTCTTTGCAGCAATGAATCTTGCCATCTGGGATGGGGTTCCCTTCGGCCTCAAGTGGGCTTCATTCTATCTCACTGGGTCAGCTCACTCCCTCCAACGCTGCTGTATAACCATAAAACTAACTTTAATGCACCATCAGATTTGCCCAAGGATCAGGACCAATATTTTTCGTATGTCTCTAGCAAATAAAACCCACATTCTTGCTCAAGTGGCTGATTAATTGTTTTTATATAGACCATGGTAAATGAGATGTGCGCCGGTGACAGCCTCGAGAGAAAGTTCATTCTGGGAACCACAAACTCGGTTGCGTAAGTATCCCAGCACCTTCGCGCAATTTAAAGTCATCGTGTTGGAAGCACACTAAAACCAGATGGCGGAAAACAGATACGCTTTCAATGCGTGGATTCCGTTGATTACCTACAACACCAACTATGCACCTCGATTTCTCGTTGGCAATACCACAACAGTGGCACTGATCGTGGCAGCCACAGTCACATTGACGTTGGCCGTGATGCTACAGCAACGAGACGCAGGTACTTTTTTTTCTTTTTTTTTTTTTGCAAAATATTTTGTGACACATGCCAGATTCAAAAGGCGCTAATAAGTTCTAGACTGTGAAAATCGGAGGTCAAACGAGCCTCAACATGGTGAGGCAGAGAGTGTTTAGATCTCCTTCCACACAGGGGACCTGAAACGGCGTTTTATCAAGAGCTCGCGAAACGAAGTATGGACAATGTATGTTCATGTTTGGGCTGTCAAACAGCCTTTCCGTCGTGGAAATATTTTCAGGGTTTAATCTAAATATAACGCTGGATGTTATTGAATAAAGCAATAGCGTCGGTCTGTAATCTCATGACGCTTGAACGTTAGGCGGTGAAGCTACAGGATAGCACATGATTCCAGCGCCAAATCACGAGGACATTTTTTCTCAGCCCTGCCTAGAGACTAAGAGACCAAAATAATACGAGCATAATATAGTATATATTCTAGGTAATCTTAGGTTAGACTATCAACACAGAATACAGATGGAATCCCGATGCATGCCTCTTTTGGATAGGTCTAGGGTAAGGATGAACGAATGCATGCCTTTGAGCCGGGACTGGAGAATTAGTGGATGCAGCCCCTTGTGGCCCATTATTATGGCGCCCTGGTCCTCGAATAGGCACAGCCCAAATGGTCAATCTAGATGGCACGTCATGGACGCAGCAAAAACGCCAAGCTGGTCCGTTCCGGGGGAGCGTGCATCGACGCTGAGGGTCTGCCTGGGTCATGTGTCGTCATTGACGCACAGTTGGTGGTTCACACAGCGTGACGCTACGAACATACGTGTGCACTTGCGAAGCGAACCTTGATTCGGTCTGCCCCGAGGGAGAGGATGAGTTTGCTTTTTACCCCTGAGAGGGCGACTGAAGGAGGGTGAGGAGGTGTTTGAGCTGCTGCAATGCTAATCCTTGACGTCAACGAGACCCTGTCACTCTGACTGGTGCGTGCCTGGCATGACACCAGCACCGACGGGGCAGCTGGAATGTGTCAAGAGACGCCCCAAACGAGATGATTCACCCAAGGTCATGACCACGTATTGGTTTATTTTCTTTTCCCTTGTTTCGGACAGAGCCTTTTTTTCCCTACTGGTTTGCTTTCTTTTGCGAAAATTCCCGGAAGAGATGCGAGAGATTTTCAGAGTTGGCCCCCCAGCACCGTATCTTGCTTTGGCCAAAGCGCTGACGTTTCCAAGCTCCACACGCACTCGATGCAATGCGGGAGCGTCGTCTCCCCGTGTGTCTGAAACTGACGGGTTGAACTCACCAGCGGGTGACAAGAGTTTGCGAGGCGGAACCCAAGAGCCACCCGGGTGCCTGTCAGGAAAGGTGTCGGGCCATGGTTTGTCGGAGTTAGGGCCCCGATCTGCTGCCTGTTGCCGCCTTGGAATCTTCAATTACTCCATACGAGACGATCGGCACAGACGATCAGTGCCAGCCGAGGGAGCGAGCATTCTAGAAGGGATCCCCGGCCTTGGCGTCCGTCGGTACCAACGCTGGATGTGCGCTGCACCAAGGCGATCCCTCCTCACGCGAGCGCCAGCCCCGAATCCCATCCTCGAACACTGAGGGGAGGGGAAAAAATTGGCCCCCCGGATGGATCACAAACCCACCGTGATGAGACGTCCCGCGAGGCAGAAGGGAGCCGAGCAAGGAACACTCCGTATACGGAGGAAGCCAACAGGGGGAGCACAAATCTGCCTTTTCTTCTGATCTGGGCAGCCTTTCCGATTTGCTGCGTCCCTGGCTGCCAGCCACCATTAAGATCAAGGGCTTTCATCTCATTGTTTTTTTTGCTTCAGCCTCATTCCCTGGCTATGAACCGTGCTTGGACCACATGTGGCGAAGGAAAAATTCAAAAATCGAAGCCAACAGGAAAATAAACGTGCTTGCTTGCGTGCGTCGCAGGTACTTGGCAACGTTGGGGAGGGGAGGAATATTGCACGCTTGGACAAGTTGATTTTCTTTAATTAACTTCCCGGAGGACAGGGGGCGCAATTCGGGGACTTGTTGCGATAACGTGAGAAACCGTTGAGATTAGCATGCATGGCTCTTCTTCTTTTTTAGCATTGGCTTCATTTATCATGGGCACTCTCAATGCGTGTCCCAATCCGGTCGGCGCCCGTCAGCAGCTGGGCTGGTGACATCCGTCAGTGTTTTTTTTTGTGTTTTTTTGCGCCTACGTGCGTCCAACACTGCGAATCGGGTTGCAGGAATGCGACAATCCCCTGGGCTGTGCAGCTGCACAGAGATGAAAGCAAAAAAGGCTATCAGCTCTTCTTGGCTTCCAACGCCATGCAGTCGTGTTACGTAGCATCTGGGGTACCGCGTAACAAGTGCAGATAGACCGGGGTGCGCCCTTGTTTTGTTTCGTCGGCGGCCATGGGAGGGGCCAGCACCACGAGAAGAGACGAAAGAGTGTCCACATGAGATTGAGCCCGGAGTATTCATATGAGTAGCCCATTGAGAAACAATCACGCACGCTCTAGCCATGTCTTGCATTGGCTTGGCTGGGCTCCCTTTTCCCCTCCAGACAGGAAAGGTCTTCGTATTCCCCAAACCCATGATGCCCTCCCCACCCCAGCATCCGGCATCAGCGGGCTCCTCGGTGGCGGATCCCGGCTCGACGCAGGGGGAAAAGCTTGCCAAGCAGAGGCAACACATGCAGGGACCCCATATCTGCACTGCATCCACGGCGCTGACTGGCGGCTTTTGGCGTGTGTGCCACTAAAGAGCCCCCCCCCGGCCTGTCCTTGTGGGTTTTGGTGCCCTCCCCCTTAGCGCGCGCCGCTAGCTGCGGGTCTCTCCCAGCCGTCAAAAATAGCACAGCCTCCTGGCGTGCCCATTGGATGGGCTGCCATATGATGGGTGCCATGCCAGAAGCCATGGATGGCGATTCCAGCCCGGCCGCCCGCCCCAGCACCAGCACCGAGACCCCAGGGGGTTGCAGCGGCCACCAGGGACCAATCAGCTACGCCTCAGTGGCACTTCCGCCCGCGCTGGCCTTGTTTTTTTCTTCCTTTTCTTTCCCTCCCTCTTTCGCGCCGCACAAGGGTTGCTTTCAGCAAGCATACTAGTAAGCATCGTCCTGCGCCGTCTGCGAGGCAGTCTGCTTCTATAGCGCCTAGAGATTTTTTCTGCATTGTCTTGTGGTGTCCGCGTGAGGAACCAACGTCGGGAGGAGCAACCAACTTGGAGGAAGATGTTGTGTCATCTGTCCAAATCAGAATACCAATAAAAAACCACTAAAACAAGCAAGGCCCAGTGGCGGAGCGGCTCCTGAAGGCATAAACAACCAACAATAATAAACGAGATCGTGTCCGTGAGATTTGAACACGCCTCGCTCGCGACTCTAGCTGCTATAGCTTACAGTGAGGTGAGCTTATTCTCACTGGCTGCCCCTCCTCTCCGCCCCAGCTTATCCCATGAACAGCATCTTTTCAGCGCTCGCAGCGGGTGCTACGCCCACTGCGGTTAAGGGACAATTGGAGCTTGCCCGCTTTGGACCGGTAGTATCGGCAGCCAAGGACGCGGGTAACTGCGTGTGGCCAGTACGTACCGCCCGCCAGCTTTTTAGTTGCCCTTCTGGCGGTTTTTTTTTTGTTGGCGGTTGAAGAGGGATCCACATGGGCAAAATTAACACTGTCCATGACTGCTGCTGCAATCAAGGAAACACAGTGCGCGCCGGCGTCGACTTGCATTACATCTCTATGCCTGAAATGGGTCAATCCGTCTTTTTACGTAGGCGCCCCCCCCCAAAGTCCCCCATGAATCCATCATCTCCATTCACCTCCCCATCCTCGTCCCATGTCATGGCGGCGCCTTGAATTCCCCAGCCAGCCCTACACCATCGCTTGGATCCTGTTCGATCTTTTTCTGCTTTTTCTTTCCCTCCCTCCGCCCTCTCCTCTCGCCCATTCAATCTCTCCCATCCCTCTTCCCGCCGAAGCATAGACCGACCCTCCCGCCATCTCACCAGGGGGCCAGACCGTCCAGAAGCTCGGAAACACGTCCTTTCTTTTCCTTTGTCTGCAGTGTTTCTGGTCTCGCCTGGCGCCTCAGTGTGGCGTTCTCCTGATCCCCAAACACGTCGTTTGGTGTACCACCGTTCCCCCCTTCGGTGCAGCTCGGCGTCTCGCTCGTTTGACGATTCCTTGGACTTGGTTCCATTGTCCTTCGTTCCTCGGCCGTCGCAATCCAGTTATTAGCGCTTCTTCGCCTTGCGCCTCGAATGCAACCGATTCCCTCTCGTCAATACGCCCATCGGCCCTGAACATACCGCCGGCTTCGTCTTCGCCTCTGGCGAGGTAATCGCCCGCAATGTCGCTGCAACAGCTATCAGGCCTGATGTACGGCCGTGATGAGGATATTGGAAAGAAGCTGCTGGATCTGCTCCAGAACCCCTTCTCTGCTACCGTGCGTCTCGAGAGCCTCCGCGCAATTCGAGCGCCCTTGCTGTGACAATTGCTGACCCTCGTCCAACAGATCCGAGCTGCCTCCCTTTACTCTGCCCTGGGTATCTCGATCGGATTTACCGCCTTCACCGCCATCTGCTTCTCACTTCTTCGCCCTTACAACCAGGCCGTTTACGCTCCGAAGCTCAAGCACGCCGATGAGAAGCATGCGCCTCCACCCCTCGGCAAGGCCCCGTGGTCATGGCTGTTTGCCGTCTGGAATACCAAGGAGGAAACCCTCATGTACACCATCGGAATGGATGCGACCGTCTTCCTTCGCTTTGTGCGCATGTGCCGCAACATGTTCCTGACCCTGTGCGTCACCGGTATTGGAATCCTTCTTCCCGTCAACATTTCCACCTTCTCTTCGGGCGATGCCGACAGTACCAATTGGACTTCCAAAATCACTCCCCTCAACGTCAAGGAGACGTCCATCTGGGCTCAGGTTGTCATTGCTTGGGCATTCAACGTTGTTGTCGCTTTCTATCTTTGGTGGAACTACCGCAAAATCTTGCAACTGAGGAGAAAGTATTTGGAAAGCGAGGAATACCAGCAGAGTCTCCACTCCCGAACCCTCATGGTAAGTTCAAGCGTTGATGGTGTTTGGTTCAATATTTGCTTACCTGCCTTCTTTTAGCTGTTTGATATCCCCAAGAAGGGTCGTTCTGACGAAGGAATCGCCCGCATTATCGACCAAGTCGCTCCCAACGCCTCGTTTGCCCGAACCGCTGTTGCACGCAACGTCAAGGATTTGCCCAACCTCATTGCGCAGCACGACAAGGCTGTTCGCCAGCTCGAGTCTGTTCTTGCAAAGTACCTCAAGAACCCTGCCCAGCTTCCTCCGTCTCGACCCATGTGCAAGCCTTCGCGAAAGGACCGATCGTTCGACACATATCCCAAGGGACAAAAGGTTGACGCTATCGAATATCACACTCAGCGCATCCGTGATCTCGAGGTGGAAATCAAGGAGGTCCGTTCCACGGTTGACAAGCGAGGTTCCATGCCCTATGGATTTGCCAGTTACTCCGATATCCCCGAAACACACAGCATTGCTTTTGCTGCTCGCAGGAAGAAGCCTGTCGGCACCACCATTGCTCTTGCTCCTCGACCAAACGATATCATCTGGGACAACATGCCGCTTTCTAGCGCTACCCGTAGCCGCAAGAAGTGGTTCAACACCATGTGGATCATGATTCTGACCTTTCTCTGGATCGCCCCCAACGCCATGATTGCCATTTTCCTCATCAACTTGAACAATCTTGCTGAGTTGTGGCCGGCCTTCAAACAGTCTCTGTCAAGTCACCCCAACTTTTGGGGTGTTGTTCAGGGTATCGCATCGCCAGCTCTGATGTCTCTCGTCTATCTCATCCTCCCCACAATCTTCCGCCGTCTCGCCACCAAGTCCGGTGACCAGACCAAGACCGGACGAGAGCGTCACGTCTTGGGCAAGCTCTACTTCTTCTTCGTCTTCAACAACCTCATTGTCTTCTCCATCTACGCCCCGTGCTGGGTTTACGTCCTCAGTGTCATCAAGAGCATCCAGAGCGGAGCTGACGCGTGGCATGCGCTCCTGGACGCCGACTTTGCCCGCGTCTTGTTCACTTCGCTTTGCGAAAACAGTGTCTTTTGGGTGACTTACCTGCTGCAGCGCCAGCTGGGTGCGGCTATTGACCTTGCCCAGCTGTGGCCCCTGACTTACGCCTTCTTCCTCAAGAAGTTCTCCAGCCCAACCCCCCGAGAACTGATTGAGCTCAGTGCGCCGCCGCCCTTCCAGTACGCTGAATACTACAACTACTTCCTCTACTACGCCACAGTCACCATGTGCTTTGCTGGAATCCAGCCTCTGGTGCTTGTCGCAACGGCCATGTACTTTTTGATTGATTCCTACCTGAAGAAGTATCTCATCTTGTACCGCTTTGTTACAAAGACGGAGTCTGGTGGCATGTTTTGGCGCGTCGTATTCAACCGATTCATTTTCGGTGTGGTCCTGGCTGACTTGGTCAACATGCTGACATGTTGGGTCAAGGGAGACAACAAGCACGTCATGTTTTGGTCCGTGGTTCCGCTGCCAATCTTCATGGTTGCCTTCAAGATTTACTGCTCTCGCACCTTTGATGAGAGGATGCGCTACTACAGCACCCGCGCCCTCGCCAACAACACTGAGGCGGGCCCGACTGCGGGAGTGCCCCAGAAGCCTGACCGCATGCGCAACGACAAGCTGGCCAGCCGTTTTGGTCACCCCGCCTTGTACAAGGCTCTCATCACACCCATGGTGCACTCCAAGGCGCAAAACCTTCTCCCTGCCATTTACAAGGGAAGACTTTCGGATGGCCGAGATGTCAACAATAGCGACGGCATGACTGTCAGTGGCTACTCCGACATGTTTGCACTGAACCCGATGCAAGGAGGACAGCCCGGAAAGGCTGCCATGAACGGCATGCCTGGATTCGAAATCGTCTCGGAGAATCACATGGACTTTGAGTACTACAAGAACCGCGCCGAGTTTGCCGAAGACCACGGTGGCGGCGAGATCTATGGGCGCCCCGGCGAGATTGTGCGACCTGATACCCCAGGCTCCTTTGGCGACGGAAGCGACAACGGCTCAAGACCCGGCACCCCGCAGTCTGGGCGCACAACACCGTTTGGAGGCAAGCGTGCTGAAGCTTTCTCGGGCTACCGGACCCCTGGCGGCTTCACTCAGCAGGCGACGATAGGTTCAGATGGCCCAGGGCGAACCCGGAGTCCCATGTACGCGCAAGATAATGGAAGCTCGTCGGGACTGGGCCTCATCAACAATGCAGCATCCAATCCCGTGAGCCCTCCGGTCGGAACGAGCCACACTCCCAGCCCAGGGCCGACAATGGGAGCCTTGGGTGGAGGACCCAGGGGCTACAGTAACCTGGCGCAGAACGACACCGAAGCTGACCCAACAAATTACGACTACTTCCGCGGAAGTGCGAGGTCAAGAAAGAACCCCGGTGAGGGTTGGTGAAGGCCTTGGCTGCATCGTTCAAGGGCTGATGAATTCTTTTTTATTGTGTTGATTTGCGCGGCGTTTGGATAGAGTGGGCTTCTACAACGAGCAGGCGGATGCACGGATTTAGCTCCGCGAAGCGACCGATCTTCTGTTGAAGACGAGGGGGATGATATTATTGTCAATACACCGTTTTGTAATCCGTATATAGGACCTCGCGAGACCTCTTTTGTTTCTCAAGCATGAGGCTCGTCATATCTGACTCCTGGAGATTGTCGGATAGTTCGCTAGTCTTGGATATAAAAGAGAAAATGAAAAAGATTGGCAATTATAATAGGGACCCGCATCAAGTCTTGGAGACTGGCCGGGTCTTGGGATTTATTGGACAGTATCTATGAATTATATACTCTATCATGATGTCTGCATCTGCTGTCGATGTGATGTATTTTGGTTAAAAGTGTTCCTATTATACCTGTACATTATAATCCATCTTGGTACAAATAACACATGGCCGCGTAATGAAACAAGTTCTGATGCTGACTCAAGACGCAAATTTACCCGTTTTGTGTAAGCGCGAGGTCAGGGAAACCAGATCAGCAGCAAGACCCGTCATCAACTCGTTCGACACGACGTGCTCGCACCACGAGATGCCAGCCGTCAGCGTCCCGGTCGGAGCGGTTGCCACGCTGATGCTAAAAGGCCCACTGGCGACCATGATGCCGTTTGTGAACAGGACGCGCGAGATGCGGCGCGGGGCCTGACCTTGGGTTGCGCCCTCGGTCAGAACGCCAATGTTGCTAATCTCCCAGGAGGAGTCGCGGTCCTGGCCATCCTTTTTCTTCCAAAAGGCCTCCCAATCCGAGACGTAGCCGAGGAGGCTGATGGGGTCGTCGGCGGGGAGCGTGGCGACGCGGGCCCGGATGTCGTCCTTTGTGGCCTTCGCGGCCTGCCAGACGAGGGCGTCGAGGTCGGCGTCGGGCTGGCGCAGGGCCTCGGCGACGGCGGCGGGGTAGTCGTGGTTGGTGATGGAGATGGCGACGCGGAACGTGTCCTTGGTGGCCGGGTTGAGGGAGGGCGAGAGGTAGGGGCGGGCGTTCATGGGGGTGCTGGCCTTGAAGCCCACGCCGGCAGCGGGCAGGCGGCGCGACAGCGAGGCGAGGCACAGCGCGTGCAGGAGGGAGGTGAGGCTGGCCGAGTGCTCGCGGCAGGCGGCCACGAGGCTCGCGACGACGGGGGCGGGCACGTCGACGGGGAGCACCTGGGCCCTGTGCCGACGGGCAAAGTCTATGGGCTCGCCGGCCCAGATGGCTGGCGGAGCGGGCTTGAGGAACGAAGGTGCCAGCTCGCTCCAGAGGAGCCGGCCCATGAAGCCAATGCTGTTGGTGTAGGCCATGACGTGATCCAGAGGCTCCGGCAGGACGGGCGGCTCGGGGAATTCAAGGACGTGCTCTGCCTCCCCGTCCTGGTCCCGGCCGAGGAGCAAGGCGAGTTGCTCGTGGAAGTTTTTGGCGCTGGTTCCGTCCATGAGGGCGTGGTGGAAGAAGAGGACGACGTCTTCGTATCCTGGGTTGCTGCCGTCTTCCTCATCATCGTCGCTGTCGTCGCCCTCGGCCTCGGGCCTCACAACAATGACCTTCCATGGCGGGAGCGTCTCCAGATCAGTCCAGAGTTGGTCGTGGCACCAGGCGTGGATAGCTCCGAGGCCAGCCTCGTAGCCGTCTCCCCCGGGCAGCGTGCGGAAGGCGACGTGCCTGTCCAGGTCGACCTCGGGGATGTGGGTGTACCGCGGCGAGTTGGTGCCCTCGCCTGCGACGCCGACTCGCAGCATCGGATGGCGGGCGACCAGCTGGCCTAGGGCGGTCAAGATGGCCTCATCTCGGCGGGCAGCGGGCGGCGGGCTGGTGTACCGTGCCGAGACGACGACGCAGCGGTAGATGCCGAGGGCGTGGCGGCTTGTCGAGTAGATTTCTCTATGGCGGGACTCTTGTGTTGGTCGCGAGGACGGGGGTGACAATGGTTGGGAAATGGGATGGGAGCTCACATGTTGCCGCACGGCCGAAGGCCCTTGGGAGGTGACGGCTCAGCCATTGAAACGAAACGATTGGAAGCAAGTAAGGGGAAAATGAAAGAGAGAGACACACATTATGACTTTGTCAAAAGTTAATTGCGAAATACTTCACGTGCGTCATCCACAAGCATGGGCCGGGTTTTTCGGAAAGTGGAAGGCTAGTTGACGATTGAAGAGGCGTGTCTAGCTCTGAGCTTATCCGCATCGAGGATGCGCCAAAACCTCGCCTTTTTTGCATCTAGGGCGCCGTTTCATGTCAAAGAGCCGATAGCGAAAGCAATGGCGAAATGGTCATGCAATGCAATGCTGGAAGTTGTGCGAGAATTGGTTCCAATTGTTGCGTCTGGTTGGTAGCGTAGAGACGATTTGGCAACTGTTCTCTCTCTGGATTGACGAGCCAACTGAGAGGCCGGATAGGGTCGCAATTAGAGACTAGAATTGATGGCTGAATACAAATCACAAATTGACCATCGGCAAATATACAGCAATTCGCTTGTGATGAGACCATGTTCCCCATCTTGGAGTCCATCAACGTCTCAGAGCTCCCGTGGTGGGGGTCACTGCACCGACACTTGAACCAAAACTTGACGCCAACGCTGAGAAGCGCCTCTGATCGTGTCTTGGCTCACGACTGTGGCAACAAGGGCGCAGTATTTCTCTTGTACTATCTACGTGCCTTTCTCCTGATCGAGATAACAAACAAGAGTAATGGCATCCCGGTTACCCCAAAGCCCGGCTATTACGGTGGGCTTTTTTGCTTAGGTGCTAAGAGAAGGCCACGTGATTGGGGTTGGCTATAACACATGCGAGTCTGGTGGTTGACTGCGTGCCTGCAACAGATACTGCCTGTGACGTTGATCTAATTATTTGCCTCGGATGCATGGTTAATCTCTGGTATTAACATTGTTTATCACATTTAGAGCGCTGTATTGCCGTGTCTTCTCATATGTGTCTTTTGAGGTGATGGATAACGAGCCTTACATTTAGCTTCCTATTGGATGCCTTGCTACCAATCGTAATAAAGTGGTGATGCTCAGCTGCCCCGCATCAGCTTACAACTAGGCTGAATCTCTGCCACCCAACTCCTTTTCTCTTTCTTCCTATTTTTGCCTACTTGCGCTAGTTCTTGGTTCCAAAAACAAGAGGCACAAGTTCCTGTGCTTTGCGATAACTAATCCGATCCGATCGATCGAGCGAGCGAGCGAGCGACTGGGCTATATCTGGCTTCTGCTGAAATCTAACAAATATCTACACGCTGTTGGATCACTTTCGGTCGGCCTAAAGCAAATATGTCAAAGCCCGACGACTATACTGTCGGCTGGATCTGTGCCATTACCACCGAGTATGTGGCAGCAATAGCTTTTCTTGACGAAAAGCATGATCAGCCCCAATATGTGTCTCCGAAGGATAACAATGTATATACATTGGGGAAAATCGGAAAACACAATGTTGTTATTGCTGCCTTGCCAAACGGGGAGTATGGAACAGATACAGCTGCAGCCGTTGCAAGAGACATGCTACACAGCTTCCCTCATGTTAGGATTGGCCTAATGGTTGGAATTGGCGGTGGTGCTCCAAGTTCGAAGCATGACATTCGCCTAGGAGATATTGTTGTCGGCACACCATGCGATGGACACGGCGGCATATTCCAGTATGACTTTGGTAAAAACATCCAGGATCAGCCTTTTCAAACTACCAGATTCTTGGACCAATCTCCTTCACTCTTACGAAATGCTGTGGGTCATCTCAAGGCTCATTACGAGATTGATGGTCATCAGTTTCGAGAGACAATTCATAGAGTTCTCCAGAAGATAAAGCAACGGAGAAAATACCAACGACCAGATCCGAGCCGCGATCGACTTTATCATAGTCATATCATTCACCCTTCAGATGGCGATTTGGCTTGCAACGAGACATGCGGCAATGATGAGTCGACGCTCAAAATACGAACACAGCGTGACGAAGACCACGATGATCCAGCAATTTATTACGGGTTAATTGCATCAGGGAATGAACTGATGAAGAATGCGCGAGATCGAGATCAACTTGCACTCGAAAAAAATATCTTGTGTTTTGAAATGGAAGCAGCTGGTCTAATGAACCACTTTCCCTGTCTTGTTATTCGTGGCATATGCGATTATGCCGACTCTCACAAGAATAACACTTGGCAGGGCTATGCAGCACTCACAGCTGCTGCCTATGCCAAGGATCTTTTACTTCAAATTCCTCTAAATAAGATTGAGGCCGAGAAGAAAATTACTGATATTGTTTTTGGTTAGTTGAGTCAAACCTTGATGTTTTCCCTCTAATTCTTTCATCTATAGCAAAAATCACAGAAATCAACAAAAACATCAACAATATCACCTCTAAGCAACACGACCAACAAGATCAAAATATACTCAACTGGCTTACTCCAATAAACTATGGCTCGCAGCAAAGCGATGTTTTCGGAAAACGACAAGAAGGAACTGGACAGTGGCTTCTCGATTCCGACAACTTTCATAACTGGCTTAACGGTCAAAACCGGACCCTATTCTGTCCAGGCATTCCAGGCGCTGGCAAGACAGTTCTAACCTCAGTTGTGATTAACTATCTTCATTCAAGATTCAAAGATGATTCAAAAATAGGAATCGCATATATTTACTTTGATTACAAACGACACGACGAGCAAACGATCAAAGATTTATTAGCAAGTTTATTAAAACAACTTGCTGGACCCCAATCTCCCTTACCAAAGGAAGTTCAGGACCTATACAATCAGCACAAAGTTAAACAGACACAACCATCTATAGACGAGATCTCAAGGGTTCTTAAGTCTATAGCATCATTATACTCAAAACTTTTTATTATAAGTGATGCCCTAGATGAATGTCAGAGTAATGTCCGCGAGGGATTTCTCTCGCATATCTTCAAACTTCAAACCACAGTTGGAGTATATATTTTTGCAACATCAAGGTTTATTCTAAGTATTGAAGAAAACTTTAGAAAGGCCAATATTCAAGAAATACGTGCAACTCCTAGAGATATAGATACATATATATCTGCTCGGATAAACCAGCTCCCATCCTGTGTCAAGCATAATCAGCAACTTCAACAGGAGATTATAAGTGGAATCTCAGAAGCTATTGATGGAATGTATGTGATTAATAAAAATAGTTACCTTATATACTAATTATTCAATAGGTTTCTCCTAGCACAGATCTACATTCAATCACTCCATGATAAGTTGGCGCCAAATATGATTAAAAGAGCACTAAAGAGTCTTAAAAAACAAACACCAGAATCAACAGAAGCGCAGAAGGTTGAAGTGCTAAATTATGCATACAACCAGGCCGTAGAGCGCATTGATGGTCAAGAAGAAGGGTTTAAGACAACCGCCAGATATGCTTTGCTCTGGATTACCTATACTAAGAGACGTCTTACCATAGACGAACTCGAGCATGCCTTAGCAGTCAAGTCTAAAACATCAAGATTTGACGAAAATGACCGCATGAGAATCCAAGACATAGTCTCTGGATGTGCTGGTCTTATCACAATCGACACTGAAAGCAATATTATCCGGTTAGTACATTATACAACACAGGAATACTTTCAACAAAAGGGCAAGGAATGGTTCGCAGAACCCCAATTAGAAATTGGAAAGGTCTGCATTACCTATCTTTCATATGACATATTCAGCAACGGAGTATGTAAAAACGATGAAGATTTCGAAGCCCGCTTAAAACTCTATCCGTTTTATGATTATGCTTCCAAATATTGGGTTCATCATGCGCGTGAACCATCTATGTTATGGGATGGAGCAATAAAGTTACTTCAGGACACACCTAAAGTAAATTCATTATGCCAAGCATTAATAGCCAAGAAAGAATGGCAAGGTCATAAGAAATATAGCCAAGAAATTTCAACGATGACAGGACTGCATTTGGCAAGCTGGTTTGGAGTTGTGGAAGCAACAGAGTGTCTACTTAGTAAGGGCGCCAATATCGAGGCTGCTGATAGCAATGGCTGGACACCGCTTCATAGAGCAGCCTCGGGCGGCCACGAAGCCACAGTCGCGCTGCTGCTCGAGAAGGGCGCCAATATCGAGGCTGCTGATAGCAATGGCTGCACACCGCTTCATAGAGCAGCCTCGGGCGGCCACGAAGCCACAGTCGCGCTGCTGCTCGAGAAGGGCGCCAATATCGAGGCTGCTGATAGCAATGGCTGGACACCGCTTTATAGAGCAGCCTCGGGCGACCACGAAGCCACAGTTGCGCTGCTGCTCGAGAAGGGCGCCAATATCGAGGCTGCTGATAGCAATGGCTGCACACCGCTTCATACAGCAGCCTGGGACGGCCGCAGAGCCACAGTTGCGCTGCTGCTCGAGAAGGGCGCCAATATCGAGGCTGCTGATAGCGATGGCTGCACACCGCTTCATACAGCAGCCTGGAACGGCCGCAAAGCCATAGTTGCGCTGCTGCTCGAGAAGGGCGCCAATATCGAGGCTGCTGATAGCAATGGCTGCACACCGCTTCATAGAGCAGCCTCGGGCGACCACGAAGCCACAGTTGCGCTGCTGCTCGAGAAGGGCGCCAATATCGAGGCTGCTGATAGCGATGGCTGGACACCGCTTCATACAGCAGCCTGGAACGGCCGCAGAGCCATAGTTGCGCTGCTGCTCGAGAAGGGTGCCGATATCGAGGCAAGGAATAATTGTGGCTTGAATGCATTACAGATTTCTTTATATAGATATGACGATATAATTGAACGAATGCTACTTTTAAAGGGAGCTTCTAATGTGGACGGCTTTGGTTTGCAGGCCTTATTTTCCTAACTGTTAATACTACAATAAAGAATCAACCTCCTCCCCACCCACCACCCACAACTGAGCATTATTATATAATATATTGATTCAGAACTTTACTAGCCCAAAATCACCACTTTATTATTCATTAATACAAAGAAACTAACAATACTCTATTACGTTTTTATGTTACAATTGCCTAGTCATGTGACTAATCGACATATCTAGTCAGACTAAAGAGTATTATGCAATATTAATATGATTTTCACATTCTAAGGCCTGGTAGAGGATTACGGCTATGTCGTACCCATCAAGGTCCTGGATGATTAGACTTTTCATCCGTTGAATTCTTGCTACTAAAGGAGCGAGTGGTCAACAAGGTAGCAGCACCTAGGTATTAACCAGAAGAGCTATTACCTGGTTACTCTCCTTTTCCTTCCATTTTAGTCTTAGACCAAATAAGAGCACCGTTACCATTGAACAAACCAAGGGCCAGCCCCTCATAGTGATTCACCTCAACCCGCCCTTACTGTCAATTGTTACATTCAGATTATAACCGGCATTTGCACTACGCATTAGCAGAGCGTTTATCCCCTTTTGCTTGGTATAATGGTTGTTTGACAGATCGGACCAGATAACTTGCTCCCAATCTATTGGGGATAGGAGCCTCCAGCGCCGTGCAACTTGCAGCCGCCGCAAGCGGGCTTAGTTATTAAGAGAGATTTGACTAGGCTGTAACTGTTGGAAATATAAAGCGGATTTCCCACAAAAGGCTGTTTGTTGGAATTGTCCCACATATTCCAAGCGAGGCTTGTGTAGTGAGAAACAAACTTAAGGGATATACCTCCTCACACATAGAAGACTTGTTCATTGGATCTTAACACAATACAAAATATCATATTTCTAACAATCTTGAATGTTGAAAATGAGTGAGTAGACAAAAATTATAGATCAAGTGATATGCTAACTTATCTTGAATGCGGGGGGAAAAACGGACCGCACTAGTTAGTCATCATCACACTCTCTTCAATCCAAACGGGTTTTACAACCAAAACAATGGTATAGCTCATTGAAAACAATATCATGAAATCTCTATTCATTAATCTACTACCAAGTTATTTTCCGATTTGAATTTGTGCAATACTGCCCGTTGTGGTATAACTAACATTGGTGTATTGATCGTTGCCAGTCGGATGCGTGTGCGGTCCTTCCCCCCCCCTTCGGGGGAACCCAGTCATTTGCGACCTGACACTGACTGAGCGTTATCTCCGGCTTTATCTCGGCCGGGTCTCTTTCTGGCTAGTGACAATCTTAGTGGATATAAGGCATGGTTTTGATAACAGGGTGCATTGATAATGTTATCAACTATCGGCGGGGTGTGTGCTCTTGCTACGAAAGTCTGCGGACATGATCCGGCCGACTCTTGGGTATGTCCAAAAAGGGAAGTGAGCATCCAAATGGCACGAAGGGGTAGCAATACAATGCGTCTGAATGATTTCCCATATCACAGCCAAACATGTCGGCAAATAACATCCATCTCGTGGTTAGTTTATTTAGGCTGGTGCCGCATCACGACCATCATTGACCGACGCGACTCAAACTACGGCGAAATGGCAGATAAAGCATTGAACACTGAGGACAAACCAGCCCCTAACATTGAAACGACAAACAAGTCCTTCCCAGACGATGTGTTGGAGGGGACAGTAGATGCTGCGACCGAATATTCTGAAGAGTACTACAGAAAGCTTCTATGGAAGATTGATCTTTGGCTTCTGCCATTGATGTGGCTTTGCTACGGCACCCAGCAGACGGATAAAACATCTCTCAGTGTTCAGGCTGTTTTTGGTATCAGAGAGGACACTGGACTTGTTGGCGAACAATATAACTGGCTGAGCACCATATTTTACCTTTCCTACATGGTATGCGAGGGGCCTGGGAATTGGCTAATGCAAAAATGCAACACGGGCAAGTTCCTATCCATCGTCATGGTCTTGTGGGGCGTCATTGTTCTCTGCATCGCCTTTGCCAAGAATTTTGCGCACTTGATGATTCTCCGGACGCTCCAGGGCGCACTCGAATGCACCATTTCTCCGACGTTTATGCTCATAACCGGCGCATGGTACACTTCGCAGGAACATACCTTTCGATCGTTGATCTGGGGCACTTCTAATGCTGGCATGAATATTCTGGCGGGCCTGAGCATGTACGGAATTGGACTTCATGCAGAGAAGCATCCTAGTGGTTTGGCTGCTGTACGTAGCTCTACTTATTTTCATCCAAAAAAAAAAAACCCGCACTGACTTGTGAATTTAGTGGAAAGGAATTTCTTTCTTACTCGGAGCATTGACGATTACTTGTGGAGTTTTAGTTTGGTTTATATTGGGGACTCCGAGGGAAGTCCGTTGGCTAAACGAAGACGAAAAGCGGGCTGCAATTGCTCGCGTTGTTGCAAACCAGACTGGATCCGATCGTGAGAAGCGAGCAGATTTCAAGAAGGAGCAATTTTGGGCAACTTTCAAAGGTCAGTTTGATTTAAAGGTCTCCGCCTTTTGGAAATTATTATCGTCTAGTGACTACTAACAAAATGACTGAAACAGACCCTCAAACGTACTTTTTCTTCTTTGTTACGATCATCAATGCTTTGCCTAATGGTGCCAACACGACATTTTCGAAACTGATCTGGACTTCGTTCGGATTTACGGCTTTAGAGACACTTATCAAGGGGTCTACACCTTATTACTGCCTAAGCATCGTATGGTTTCTGTTCGTTGGCTTTGTCACCCTCAAAAAACCAAATCTTCGATGTAAGTTGTAATGGAATATACGGAATTCTAATACTTATAGGAATTAGTTCTCATGATGATGTTTTCATTGGTACCCGCGTTTACCGGTATGATGGCGTTAGCCTTTCTTCCACAGGATAGAATGAAATGGACAAGATGGGGCATGTATATGATGCAAGTTTTGGGCTCGCTCCCAGGATTGAGTAAGTCGGCCAAACTAAATTCTCACTTGTAGACTGACTGGATTATAGTGATCTGGACCTTCCTTCCATCTAATGTGGCAGGTCGAACAAAGAAGACTGTTACTGCTACAATTCTCTTCATCGCTTACTGCGTAGGCAACGCAGTCGGAGCTCAGATGTTTATAGCATCGGATGCACCAAAGTATACCCGAGGAATTACTGCCTGTGGAATTCTCTACTGTATTGAGTTTTGCAGCATGGCTGTGTGGAGATTCTACTGTAAGCTATCCGCGGATGTTGGCACACGCATATGACTGACGCAAATGTTCAGATATCTGGGAGAACAGAAGACGTGATAGGTTGGTTAGCGAACAGGGAATCTCAAAAGAAGAGAGCGAGAGACTTGGAAAACTGAATGGGGAGTCGGATATGACGGATCGAGAGAATATTCACTTCCGATATAAATATTAGTGATGCGGTAGGGTCAGTACAGTCGGGGTCTCAAAGATATGTAGTAGGAAGGTTGATATCTCATTATCTATCTACGCTGGTAATGAGCTTTTATATGCTTTCTAAGGGTGCCTAACGCACACATTCACAGAGGTTCCATGTGTGTTAGCACCATTTCCGTATCATTTAAGTACCTTTATCAGGATGTAATATTTGTTGGAATTGTCTTACATATCCGGAACGGGGCTTATGAAATGAAAAACAGGCCTAAGGGATGAAGACCATATACGTATCTTCCCAAATATAGAACACCTGTTCATTAGAACTTAAGAAAGTACAAAAGGTCATATATTTAACAAAATATACCCTCTTTGTTGCAACTAGCGGCGTTGTGATAGCGCAGGCGGCAGGCCTCTGCCGCCTTGGGCTGCAAGCCCCTAGGTCACATGACCTAAGGAGGAAAACAATCCACAGTTAGAACCTACGATAGCTAGTGATAGGAAGGAATTAAGCATCATTGAACACACCAACCTGACTCCTTGTGACAGCACTAGTGCTACACTATTCACCCTTTGCCTTTGGAATCCAACACTCTTCTACAAATGGAATTAAAAGCGGCAATGGTTGTTAGGACATAAGCCTCAACAGCTTTTATGGGCAATCCACTTCTTGTCTGTAACAACGGTTGATTTGGGGTGGTGCCGAAGTTAATAATATATATGTAAAGCCTGGCTTGAGGTATGTATCATTTATTTCTATATACATCCAGTTCCAGCCTGTCGATACGTGAAATGAGGAGGCAGCCACTAGCTGCTATACCAACAGGTATAATTGTGCCTAGGGTAGAAGTAACATATGATATTTGGATTTATACAACACACATCTATATCACGTCTACAGCGAGTGTGATGACCCAGACCAACCGGACCAGTGAAGCCATCGGCAGAAAGCCGGAAGACCCGCTTTTACCTCTGATAAACCATGCTCGCACATGCTAATGGGCTCAAGGAGCGCTACTCTGCAAGGAGCGCCGTGCTCCTAGAAAAAGACTTCGAGGAGTTGCTGCCACCACCCAGGGCACAACTCAGCTTTCAATACAACTTGGCTATTTTCAATTGATCTACCTAATTGATTGATCAATTACTAGATGTAATGTATGCCTTTAATATCCACGGGTCTAGCTTAGTCACATGGTTAGTAAAGTCCCTTCTTGCTCAATCTAACGCGCCTAGTCCTACTTGCAAACATGAACTGTTAGAATATAAGCCTCAACAGCCTTCTGTAGGCAATCCACTTTTTGTCTCTAACAGGTTATGAGCCCGGAATAGTGTAGTGGTCAAGGCGAAAACATACCACACAAACGGAAAGATCGCTAGTTCGATTCACATCGATGCCACACTTCCGCAGCGCAACAAAAACACCTAACACAGAAGGGCACATGAGCAATCAACACCCCCTATATATTTCATCTCTCGCGGCCACACAGTGCCCACATTCACACATTCACATCGGCTATTGAGCCAGGGAGCGTGTTAGAATATAAGCCTCAACAGCCTTCTGTAGGCAATCCACTTTTTGTCTCTAACATGAACAAACAACTTATAACAGAGCCTTATCTCCTAGCGAACAAAGGCAGCCCCTATTTTTCATCCCCTAGCTTATAAGGCTTTACTAAGCCCTTATTCGGTTCCAGCAATAACAGGACCTCATCCCCTCGTTGATGAGATTCTGCTATTCCCGCTAACTAGCAGACCTGGCCCGTTACAGTATATCACCCCTGACACATGCTTTGAACTTTTGATAGTTGACAGGGGTTTGATTGCTAATACCCAATGAATAATGTGAAGTTGGGGAAGGTCGATTTAAGATCTTGACTGGAACTGGGTGAGCTTAAGTCTTAGACTCATGCATTTTCGCTCGTTCATTTATTCTATTTCATTGTGCACGGGTCATTGCGTATGGGGCGAAATCTAGCTCATGACGTGTCGCCTGCGAAAATTTCACTGATATGAATGAGTTCACCCCACCGCTCATCGCCTTGGATCTGAATCGTTCTTTGAGGTGTTGCCACTCTCATTTCTTCCACCTTTTTAGTGCCGAATTTATAAGATTCGTCATTGTGTACGAAGGCCACCAAAATCTGGATCCAGTCCTCCATTAGTTTTCTCTCATCTGGAGTAGGACCATAACAGATTGAGAAACTTTTCCAGTTAGCTTGCTTCAGCCTTTACAGTATTTGTAGGAGCTTGTGGGTCGTACTTCCAGAAAGGCTTATCCATTGCATGCGCGACACCAAATGAAATTGGGGCTACCTTTTCATCGATGAAGGATAATCGATAAGCAATTTGATAACGCCAAATATCATCGATTTGCACTCCGCTTTCGTAAAGATGCTTAATCAATGCTCTTGAGGGCGCACGAACTTGCCCATCGGAAATTATTCTGCCTAACGACATGTCTCAGTATTAAAATCAACAAGACCCAAGAGAAATGAGGCTCCGTTCCAAGATCACTTACCAAATAGCTTCTTCCATTCGACCACGTCTGTTGAGTCGGGAAGTTTGTAACATTGTAATGCTCTGTCTGTGACTGCCGGAGCATAATAATTCATGATTTGATGCCTCAAAGCCTCGACATTTGGCTCCTCCGGACTGTTGTAAGTTGAATATAAAGTTTCTTCATTGGCTACTTCGCCAATAAGAACCTTATATTTTCTGGTTTTAAATTCCTCGGCAAACTCTTTACTTTGGAGGTACTGAACCATGTCAGGCTGGATGAAGATGCCATCAGTAACAGGCCGGAAAGTGTGGTTTTGTAGTTTGGCAATGGCTTTCACTAGGTCTTGAGCGTTAACTTGGCGTAGAGCACTGACTTTCTCCGGGCCGGATTGGGTCTGATCAATATTGAAGTGCTGACACAATTCGTCAAACTGAACTTGCGCATCTTCAATGGATTTGGGTTGTGCTGGTATGGCATTCGAGTCCATAAATATGCGTCGATAGGCGGAAGATTCGGGCCTTGAATTCTGGAATTCGTAGAGCATCTGGGCTTCGACACTGTAAGCACCGGCGCTTCGACCCGCGAGTGTGATATTATCTGGATCACCACCGAACATTGAAATATTTTCCTTGACCCACTCAGCTGCCATGCGCTGATCCCACAATCCAAAATTTCCTCCGGACTCGCCGTCGCTCTCCGTTAAGAGATCATGTCCGGCAAGGAAACCAAAGACATTCAACCTGTAGCCGATAGCTACAACAATCGCATTGAGACCGCCAGTCGAAATGAGTTCGGAAGGATCCATGCCGGCCTCTTGCGAGGGATCACCCATCTGAAACCAACCTCCGTGTAGCCATAGCATTACAGGCCACTTTTTTGACTCATCGGCACCAACGGGTGTCCAAATGTTGACAAACAGGCAGTCCTCGCTGTAGGCACCACAATCACCTTCGGCATCCCCGACGTGAAATGCCTTTTGTGGGCAGACTGGCTTGAATTTGGTTGCATCAAATGGACTCCCGTCAGAGTCACCATAACTGTATGATTCGGGCAGTGGCTCAGGCTTGCGCCAGCGATTTTCGCCCGTTGGTGGCAACGCGTATGGAATGCCTGCATATCGGCGTGCCTTATTGTCGAATTGAAGGCCACGAATTGAGCCCTTGCTACCTAAGCTCAGCTCAAAAGGTGCTTCGTTGTAAGAAATCGTGTTACCCATAGTGATGACAGCTGTGTTTTTCTGCCAACGTTTTCCAGGCGGAGAACCAAACGAGAACACGGGTAAAACCTAAGAACAAAACCGCTTGTAGATTTAATGTTTCATACACTTACACGCCAATCGGTTATTCTCGCGAAAATAGTTGCCGTTGGAGATCCGTGGAATCAGCTGTTTTTTGTCATTTGTTTTGGTCAGCCATGGCTTCGTGAGACCCGCTCCCCACAGATAAGGTTGCGGCCGGATCTCCGGCCGACGCCGCCATCTCCATTTCGCAGAGGGGAAAAATAGCCATGACGTGCATGACAACAAGATATCAGAAAAGTAGCAAAATAAAGAAGAGGTACAATTTCAGGCTATAGATTGTATTCGACTTTTCTTTTATTCGGATCTTGATTGGAAATAAGTCAATACAATCTTCGAATATCGGCAACATGGGTAGCCTCGAACACAAACTTGGGCTAGTAGACTTGTCTCATCATATCAATGCTAAGAGCAAGGCTCGACACCCTTCTCCCCTGAAGGACATTATAAAATTCATGGGTTATGATGGGATGATTAGTTTGGCTGGCGGTGAGTGTCGTCTAATCTTTTGAATGCGCCGGACTAATTATCATCAGGTCTTCCACACCCATCACTGTTTCCGATTGAGCGCGTCAAGTTTGATTGTCTTAGCCCATCCGCCCCTTTGGCGGGGAATGGTCCCGCTTCAGAATTCGTAAATCTGGAACTTGGGAGGGGTTCTTCTCCTGGGGACCTTGATCTTACTCAATTTCTTCAGTACGGTATGCGATTTCTTTGTAGGCAGTATGTGCGAAATACAATGTCTAATATTTTTTACATAGGTTCAGGAGCCGGTAATCAAGAGCTACTACGAGTAGCCAAGGAACTCACCGAACTCGTACATTCACCGCCATGCGATTACGAATGTCTTTTGCATCCAGGAAACACGAATGGTTGGTCCAAGGTGGTGGGTTTGCTCTGCGAAGACGATGACTATGTCATTGTGGAAGAATTTACGTACCCTTCAGCCCAAGCACTTTGGATACCTCTTGGAATCAAAGCGGCACCCGTATCAGCAGACGCAGAGGGCATTTTGGCAGCTGGCCTTCGCAACCGATTACAAAATTGGGACGAAAAGGCTATGGGAGCCAGACGTCCAAGAGTGTAAAATCAAGTTGATCTGCTCTTTCATGATCCTTGCGCTAACCTTTTCTAGACTTTACTTGGTATCCGTCGGATCAAACCCAACTGGAATAAGCATCTCTGCACGAAGACGCAAAGAAATCTACGATATTTGCATCGAGTTTGGTATTTTCCCTAAATTCTCTACTTTGAGCATTCCTAATACCTTTTAGACTTGATCATCGTCGAGGATGACCCGTATTATTTCCTTCAATACCCAGGCTACTCGCCATCTTCTGGGGAATCGACGTGCCAACGAAAGCCAACAGCAGAGTTTCTCAAATCTCTAGTACCTTCGTTTTTGTCTATGGATACTCAAGGTCGTGTCATACGCCTCGAATCATTTTCCAAGACCATATTCCCTGGCCTTCGCCTTGGCTACTTCGTGGCCAATGCGGTGTTTACCGAAAGACTCCTCCGAGCCACCGAAGTGGAAACTCAAGATCCGGCCGGTCTCAGCCAAGCATTTGTACTTGCACTGCTCCGAAAATGGGGTAACGATGGATATCTTCAATGGCTTCACAACCTGCAATTTCAGTACCAAACAAGAAGAAACTGGATGCTGGACGCTTTTCACGAAAACTTCACCGTCATTCCTGCGGCCAAATCGGAAATACCAAATGCACAAGGTCTTGTCGCATGCATTGCGAAGAACTCTGGAACCGGATTGCGTCCTATATTTAGCTTTGTGGATCCTGGCGCTGGCATGTTTATCTGGTCAAAATTTTATTTCGACGGTGTGAATAGATTCGAGCAGCTGGAGGAGGAATCCCCAGAAGACCCCGAACAAGCGCTCGCGCAAGAGTTGTGGAAAGATATGGCAGCAAAATTGGTTCTCTTGACGCCTGGGTCATATTACCACGCCTGGCAGGGGCCAGACAAGGTCACAACCAAGGCCCGAGGGGCTGATCCTCGCACGGCATATTTCCGGTTCTCATTTGCAACTCCAACAGTAAGTGATACAAACGCTTAGCTATTATAGTAGCACTAATTTCGGATTTCTTTTTAGCGAGAAGAAATTCATGAAGGAGTTAAGCGGTTGAGGAAGGTGGTTGGAAGATATTGGGAATAGTTTTCCGGTTCTTACTCTTGGCCCATTAAAAAATTCGGAAACTCGATGCAATTATGACCAGAAACACAAAATAGGTCGTCGAGGCTGTCCGATGGCGGATTCTTCCACCGTTTTCTCACTAAGATCCATGGTGCATGTGATACGTGAAACGTGGAGGTAGGCCCTGGCCGCTACACCAAAAGGTCTACCTGCGCCTCGGTTGGGAGTAACACAGAATATTAGGGTCTATATGGCACAGATCTGTATTAGCATGCAGGGAATTCTGGAATATTGGAAAGTTGCATTGCTCATACCCAAGAGGTTTTCTACTTACGAGGAGGTAGAGGCGATTTTCTGGAGAAGGGAAGTGACAATGGAATCCGCGGGTACCGAATAGCACCAGGGTTATTTCCCATGGAACTTTGCAAATCCACTTAATAGATTAATCGCTCGATGGCACTAACTAAATGGAGCATGAACGTGTTTTCCAACCAATCGGACGATTCGGGAACTGAGTTGATGTAGTCTTGGCTTTGCCACTGATGTGATAGTCCCAGCACCCATCCGCACTTTGGTTACTTGTGCAACAGCTCGGATGAAAATCAAGGCGCCTTTGACACCGTCATTATTATAGCATAGCCCATAATTAGGAAAGAGTTGGGAAATCAAAATACAGCCTACTGTTGAGGTTGCAGGTATTCTATCTCACTGGGCTCGGCTATATTCCAGGATAAGTTATTCTGAGTGTAGAGGGGTATAGCGGAGTGATCGTGTGCCGCCGGTGATTCCGCCTCAAACTCAGATTTGCAGTTTCTCAGGATTCAATGCTTGTTCTCACCTTTCAGCCGAAATGACAGGGATCATCACATGAGGCACTTTAATTGCGAACCATTCAAACTTTGGCTTTGTATGAGTAATATGACGGACAACGCTGCAATCTTACGCCCAGCCCGAGTATGAATAAAATAAGTAACAGCTGCCGTATGGAGACCACCCAGTGTCAACATAGAAAAATGGCCTCTTTTGTGAATTAAATTCCCACAAGGTCTTCTACTTGGTTTATTCATCCGCGAGGGCGGCATGAACACCTTGTCACAGCATGGACCTCGATTCACCAGCTCTCGAACCACCCAAGGGAATCACACCCAATTTCGATGACCCTGCTAATCGAAATGGGCTGGCAAAATTTGTAATCGTGCTTTGCAGCATATTTACGACGACATGTATTCTGCTTCGAATTTATGGGAGAGTAATTCTATCCAGAAAGTTCCAAGTTGAAGAAGGTATATACATGACCAGCGAGCGACACGCAAGGAGGTTTATTTGCTAATTTAGTTTTGTCTAGCTCTTGCCATCGCCGGCTACGTATGATGCCTACTACGATAACTAAAAGCTGATTCTAACAAGCTCTGTTCGAAGGGTTGTTTCTGGGGATGTGTTTGGGCCATGATTGAATTCCAAGATACGCCAGGGTATTATGTACACCAATGGAATATCCACCTACGAAAATTAGTGAGGACTCAATATGTATGCTTGTCCCCAAAATTCTTTCTCAGATGCCCCTCCTAACTAAGCATAGTTAGTACTCATTTTCTCCAGCTGCTTCGCGGTCGTTCTGCCCTCACTCAAGACCGCCATTCTCGTGGAGTGGTGTCGCATATTTATTCCAAACAACAAAAGAAAGAGCCCATTCTTTTGGACCAGTGCTGTGGTTATATTTTTACAAGTGCTTGCCAGTGTTGCAATCATTTTGGCGTTGCACACACATTGCACACCGTACAAAAGTATATGGTATATCGCCATGGAAAGCGAATGTTGGGATATATATTCATTCCAAGTCATTGTAGCAGCTGTTCATATGGGAGGTGATATCGCCATCCTTCTTCTCCCTCAACAAAGAATATGGAGATTAAAGATGTCGTCACGGAGAAAGTTAGGCCTATCCATTGTCTTTGGATTGGGCTTGGTGTAAGTAATTCTCCACCAAATAGCAACTGTTGCTATCTCGTCCGTGTGATATTTGGCGAATTGTAACTGACAGATTTCTTCACGAAAGTGCTTGCGTCGCCGCAGGTGCTAGATTAGCCACCACCATTATTAATAAGGAGAATATGGATAATACCTATACAATTTCAAAGTTGGTTTTATGGGCTGCAGTGGAGATGTCGTGTGGATTCTTCGTATTCTGCATACCTTGTCTCCCTAACATTCTCAAGGAAGTGGCAAAATCCAGATGGATCAAAGAGAAATTCGGTATTAAGACTACTAGTTTTGGGTCACGCTCCACAGAACTTGAGACTTTTGGAGGCAGCAATAGTGCTGCAAAAAATGGGAGGACACCAGCCAAGTCTTATGCCAAGCTGGATGAAGAGGCCTGCGGCTTGGGAACATCAGCGGGTTCCGAGTCGCAGGAACAGCTACAGCAAAATGAACAATCGAATATCCCTAAAGGTTTGACTGTGGTTTGTACCACAAAAATTTCGGTTGTTCATGAGAACCATACCAAAATTGAATGCGGTACTAGCAGTGAAGCGTTCACACAGTCGCGCGACGATTTGCGGTCGACCTGACTCAATTCTCACGAGATACGAATTAAGAATTTCCCATTTTCTTTTTACCACACGTTGGTCAATTATAATGTTGCCTTCTGCTAAATATGATTGCTTTAATATTGGGTGCGTCTTGGGACATATGGCTATGGTTCAAGTAAACCCCACCTGCCCACCTATACGCATGTTTCGCCTGAATTATACTAAAATATTTGTCATACAGTTATGCATGTGCATAGGGGTACAGGTGTTCAATTAATTAGGCCTTAATTTGCATAAATGAAATGTCTAAATGAGAGCGCTTTTTACACGAGTGTGGTTTGCAATGGTGCATCTCAAACTCGATTGCAGTTTGGAAGCGCAGCTCTGATCATGAGCTGTGCATTATAATGCTGGCTTGTGAGCAGGCATAGTGTTGGTAAATTCAAAATCGAGTAGTTCTGTGACGTGCAGCGTTGTTGGGTTGAGAGGCACATTGGTTGATCACAATTTATGAGAGAAGATCCTGACAGGCCCTTTATTATCAATATTACCATATGAAGGGTGTTGGAAATGTCTCGCATGTTACAAAAGGGGCTAATGCAACAAAACACAAACTCAAGGGATAGAGAGCTTTTATATCTCTTTTCACGTATAATACTGATACGGTAGGGTCAGAACAGTAGGGGTCTCAATGATATGTAGTAGGAAGGTTGATGTCTCATTCTCTATCTACCCTGGTAATGGGCTTATATATGCCTTCTAAGGGTGCCTAAGGCACACATTCACAGAGGTTCCATGTGTGTTAGCACCATTTCCGCATCAAATACCTGTTCTTTAGATCTTAACATAATAGAACACATCATATTTCTAACGAAGGGATCAGCCTAGCAAATGAGTGGCGTGAAATCAAACAATTCCAAGTGATTTTCTTGTTGTCGCCGGCTATGATGCGCTGTGCCTTCAAATGGATTTCGATAATTTGTGTTTGTGAACCAAAATGGCCAGCAGCACGACCAAATGATTTCATAGTGGCAAGGTTGCTATTAGAAATCTCACCCAGAGTGACTACCTCGTGCATATCGAATGTAAACGGTGTTACGACCTGAACCCAAGAGTGGTAGGCGTACGAGGCCCCAATGTGTGGTTGTATCTAGAGTGCGCCTACGACATACGCCTCGGTACTCGGATGCACGGATTCAACAATGACAATACGCTTTAGCACTATCGCTAATTGATGCGATTAATAGGTGTTTTGCATGATAAATGCGAGAAACATTTGTCTCGGATGATGTGCATTGAGCCGACCGTTCTTGACTAGAGGCATCTTTAGTATTAAGGAACTGAATTTATCTTTGATTTATAAGAGCAAAGTTTGTTGGATATTAAGATATTTGTTCTTTTGATCAGGGCAACAGGATTCTATAACTAATCTTCTTGTATAACTACAGTTATATGCCACCTTTGTGGCTTAGTTCCTGGATCACCCGGTTGAGCCTACAGCTTGTTTTTTTATTCAGAAGTAAATGAATAATCCACGGGCCAAATCCCACAACACCAAAGATTCAATTCAGATAGATCATGTAAGGACACCTATCGAACATGCATGCATGATGCATTGAAATAGCCCCCGAAGACCAAACAGTAGCACCTCAATTTCTTTATTCGCAATAGTGACGTGTCAAAGTCTTAGGCTTCGGGGAGGGGGTATATCGGCTCCTTGGACCCGTGAGCTTCCTGGCGATGTATTTGTCTGTTTGTCCACGCTTTTGGGGTAGCAAAAGTCGCATCGCATTGGTCACATGTCTAAGGAGTCTAATTATAGCAAAGGTATAGAGGTCAGTTGGGAATTTGAAGGAGAAAGGACAGTGAATTTGGATAGAACGTACCTCAGCCCATTTATCGAGTGCCCTGGGCACATAACCACCCCTAATACCCTGTGTGAAAACAGCAAACAAGCCCATCTTTCCATCATCAGAGATCTTCTTATCGTCAGGAAGAATACGACTGTATGATAAGATTTCATCCCTCAGTGCCTCAAATCCCAATGGAGGTTCTTCTAGAAGTTGCTTCTCTACGTGGAGCTCCAACTGAGCCCAAACAGTGGCCCAGGCATACGTAATATATACGATATTAGAATTATTGCATCCCTCCCTCGAGGGAATTATAAAGCGAAAATGGATTTTATCCGCCGTACCACCTGCAGCTGTTATTTTCTTAAATAGAAGCTTAGAGATAGCATCCTTGTCTGAGTGATGATTATACATTGGAGGGACGCCACTGGTATGATGCTCATTATTGGCGAGCAAAAGCTCATCCAACACGGAGACATATATTTTGAATCCACGTGGAATAGTTGTTGATCCCATTTTGAGGTATGTTCTGAGATATTTGGACAGCAAGTTATCTTGAAATGGAAATCAGGGATGAGTTGAAGATTCTGGGCCTAGAAAGGCAATGAAAAGAAGTTATTTAGGCAGGAAGCCACGTAAGAAAGCCACTTACGAGTAATTATGGGCCTTTTATGCATTATTGTGGCGCTAAACTTATGGTTGTCATTCGCTAACTGCCCTGTGATTCTGATTCAAATGTAGGTAGCACTACACTTGGTGGGGTTGGCGCTTAAGTATTGGTAGTGTGTTTCCTCTCAACCCAGGGACTGCATTACACGACAATAGCATTACGCCGATATTTAGGTAAGACTAAGACAGACCTTCTGCCATGTCATAAGCAAAATTTGCAACTCTCCGTGAGTAGGCTTTATGTGTGAGGTCTATTGAGGATCCCCCCATGCAGATGATATGTAATTACCATAGAGTTGTCCTTGTGATAATCTTACTCAATCAAGGCCGCGCAACAGAGCTGGCAGCTTCCCCAAGGTATCACTCATTGGTGGATGATCAAATTATTCAATGTTTTTCTTCAATTCATTTCTAGTAGAAAAAGAAAAGAGAAACAGCCGGTTAGTTCAACCGGGTGATCTAGGAACCAGGCCGCAAAGGTGGCATACAATTGGAGTTATACAAGAGGATTGGTTGTAAAATCCTGTTGCCCTAATCAAAAGAACAAATATCTTAATATCCAACAAACTTTGATCTTACAAATCAGAGATAAATTCAATTTCTCAATACTGAAGACGCCTCTTGTCAAGACCGGTCGGCTTAATGCACATTATCCGAGACGAATGTTTATCGCATTCATCATGCAAAACACCAATCAATCACATTAACTACAATGCCTCAACATGTCATCATTTGAAACGGGCTGTGGCTGCTGGTCAGCGGGAATAGGAGAATCTCATCAACGAGTGAATGAAGTTCTGGTATTGTTGGGACCGAAGAAGGGCGTAGGTTGAACCTGGGCCGTAACACTAACGGACCAGCTGTTGGATTCGACAAGATTTGCGGAAAGAGCTCACGCCTCTGAGGTAAGAAGCGAGCAGGTCAACAACACGAAGGGGCGTTCGCGAATAAAACGCTCGAGTTTACGGGAGAAAGCAAGTACACAATTACATGCAGGCCGTGCCTCTCCGCGCTGCTGGGAGCCTTGAGCTACTAGGCCTAGCTGATCTAGCCATTGGAAGCAGCTATCACAAGCAGCTGTTACAGACTGGGCTGTTGTAGGCAGAGGTCAGGTTAACCAACCCAGCTGGAGGTTGGGTTGATCAGTTTAGCTGTGACCAACCCAGCAGCTGAAGGTCGGGTTGATCAACCTAGTCGCCTAAGGCCCCATTGGAAAAAGCAAAAAGCGAATGAACAGGAGCGGGGCGGCGAGAGCAACCTAAGGGAGAGAGGGGGGGCGAAGGAGAAGGCAGGTAAGAAGACCCTCGTAAACTCGAGCATTAGAGTCAAGGCTGTCGCGTGTCCGTAGGGGGGTGGCCCTGCCTACCTCTGTGTAGCTCACAATGGGGATGGGAAGCGCCTGCTTTCCCCCCGCAAATGCCCGCCCGTATCCCGTCGCTCATGAAAGCCCGGGAACAGCCCTCAAGCCTTGTCACTCTTACATCAAAGATGACTCGGCGAGGGCTGCCGCCACATGGAATCAACAAGTCCGAGACCATGATAAAAAGGATTGCCTTGGTGGGTCAGTGGTGGCGCTGGCTGGTTAGCAAAGAGGCTTACCAAGAGATGCATGCGACATTTTGAGATGCGCAAATCACAAGGTCAGGCACCTTGCAGACGTGTCAATCCATCTCAGAATGCCACCTGGAGTCAGAGCACAGTCGGGAACCGCAGTGAAGATCAAATTACCTTTGGCATGGTGACCCGAGTTACATTTACATCAGCGTAGGTGAGACATTCCTCATTTGGGCGCGATTCAGGATAATGTTGGCAAGTCATGTCGTGAGATTCTCGTCAATAATAGGCTTCTGCAGCCAGCCTTTGGCCAAATCAACAAAATCTCTTCGCCGTTGCTTGGGAGCCATAAGCAAGAGGCCATGCAATTCCTCACCCATGGGCCGAAAATAACAAAGATATCCGCTGGCGGCACAGGTGCAGCCAACAAGACTAGACTGATCCGCTAAGCCCCAAAGTCCGTCGTGATCATAGCGTGCCCAGTGCCATCTCACTACTCGCACCCGCCCGCGGTTTGTGGTGTGTGTGGTTTCCGAGGATCAGATCAGCCTCAAGGGCGTGATCGCCGCATCCCCTCAGAGGTGCGAAGGGAGCAGTGAGGTACCGTGCTCCATATCGCCACACTGTGCTGGCGTTCTAATTACAGGCCATCAATAATATTCAGAGCCTTATCGGCCTAAAATCGGCGTGGTACCTCATTCCTCCCGGCGCACATTCGAGGGGATGGGCGCCCTGCAACGATTTTTGTATTCTCCGCTCAGGGGGGTGACCGAGCATTACGCTCCGCTACAGAGAAGGACGCTACGCCCGGCTCATCTCCACTGCAAAATGAGCGATCCCCGCAGTTACAAACACCGGACTCTTAAGCCCTAGAGCCCTCCCTGCGCTAGCTCGGGTCCCATCCGCCCTCTAGACACCCGCTTGTTGCATCGCAAGGGCCTGAAACCCCCGGTGGTCTGATCGCGATAGCCCGCAGTGTAATTATTCCAGCCAAAATGCTCTTAGCACCAACCGCCACAGGTCCGAGCGCAAGTTCGTCCTGCGCTTCCGCGGTGGTTGGTCGGGATTAATCGTATTGCCATCGAGATGCACCATGTGCAGGTTGTGACGATTTTGCAATGCGCCGCGCGCTTTATAAAAACATCCGACAAAACCCCCAACTTGGGCAAGTTTTTCGTAAGCCCGAAAAACGTTCACGATGATGCAGTTTCGTTTGCAGCTTGGCCTCGTTTTGGCTCTGCTCATTGCAGGCGCCCTTTCACAGGTTACAGGCGTCACGGATACAGACCTACCTCCATGCTCTGTAAGTGTCACGCTGTCTCTTTTCTCACCACTCCCGCGTATTATATTGAAATTGAAAACACTCAATGTTGACAATTCTTATCTGTTAGCTACTATGCTTCGATCCATCCCCACCTAGGAATGATTTGTCAATATCCTGCAGATATAAACAAGAAAGTGATTTCGAGAGCACCTTTTCACCATGCTTCTACGAGTCATGCACCGTCAAAGAAGCTCTTTCGGCTCTCAACATTACCTCCATCATCTGCGGAGTCCCAGACCGAGACATATCGGTCGGAATCCGAATTTACGTCGTCGCTACTATCATCTTTTCTTCTGCTATCATCGGGACTAGAGTCGTTCTAAAATACAAATCTCTTGCTGGAGAGATCGGCTGGGATGACTGGACTATTGTCATTGCCGTCGTAAGTCCCACGTGAGGGCGAGACCCGTGTGCCGCTGCTAACAGCATTGACAAGATTGTCACACTTGATGCAGCCGTTGGCCAGTATTTAGGTACTTCATAAATGCATAATTTCCATCTACTCAATACTAATCTGACTACAGCTGCACACTGGGGATTGGGAAGAGATGCGTGGAAGATTCCATTCCAAGACCAAGACAAAATCTTCAAGGTGCGACATACATGACTTTATTTAGTTACTCCAACTAAAAATTATATACTGACTTTGTAAAAAGGCATTTTATGCTTCTGCTGTCGGATACAAACTCGGCAATATGTTCGTCCGCATGTCCATCTTGTGTTTCTACCTCCGCATCTTCAGCAACACTAGCAGATTTCGTGTGGTAGTCTATATAGCTATTGCCGCAAATATTGCCATTGGAATTGCTTTTACGGTTGCCGATGCGTTCCAGTGCAAGCCCATATCATACTTTTGGGATGGCTGGGACGGCGAGCACAAAGGCGCATGCCTCCACATCAGTACCATTACTTGGGCCCATTCTATCCTTAATATTATCCTTGATATAGTCACGCTCGGCATGGCCATGTGGATGGTTAAGAGGCTCAATATGAAAGTTCAAAAGAAATTCTCCGTTATCGGAATGTTTGTTCTCGGATCAGCGTCAGTGACCTATTGTGCTCAGCTCTTCACATGCCCCATTTGACGCTGACGCTTTATTTTCTTAACAGCATCACGATAGTCACCATTTTGCGATTGCAGGCTATCCCTCCTCTGGCCAACACTCGCAACCGCACTTGGGGCATTGGGCCCTTGGCCTACTGGTCTGGTATTGAGATGGCATCAGGCCTCATCTGCGCCTGCTTGCCCGCCCTGAAAAAATTGCGACATCTGTGGCGGGGCCCAGAAAAGCCCATCTACAACTACAGCTCGAATAGCTACCTTAGTAATGGCAGCTACCCCATTAATTCTCGGTCGACGGGTGTGTCCCATCGGCGAGTGCAAGCTGATCCAGACAAACTCATAGACCACTTTGAGCTTGATTCGAAACAGAGCGCTAGAGCAAACACGAGCATGATACGCCTGGTTCATGCTGCTAACAAAAATGATGTTTAGGTGCTAGCTAATGATATTTTATGAAGGCAACTCCTATTTTATTGGGAGGTCATGAGATCAGGATGCCAGCGTGCGAGGGAAAGTATGCTTAAAGTAGAGCATTTTTAAAGTAATGAAAGGGAGGAGTGATGGGTAAATAACAGAAGCACACCCACCTAATAGAACAACTGATAAATAACTGTTACAATGGAGATGAGATATATAAAGGTTTGGTTGCTGGACCGGGGCAAAAGAAAAAGGATTCCGATACAATATAACCAACACATATCATGCCATCAATGGGAACAATTTAATCAAACAGTCCCCTGCAAAAAGTCTCCAAAAAAGGAGTAAAATAAAAGATCGCTTATTGAGCCAAAGTTAATGGCACTTCCCGACGTTGCACCTCACTGCTTTCATCACTGAGGCGCTAAATCCATAATAACTAATCTACCACTTGATTTGCAAGTCATGGGTTTGATCCACTAAAACCCAACGCTATAATATGAATCCTCTCAAATTTAGTTATGTTTATGATGGATCTTTTCAACCAAATATGTCATTTTTGGTGTAGTTCTGATGAAACATTACTTTAATGCCTGAATTGGTACTTACTAGGCACCGCTTTCTCACGCAACTCTCCCGTGCACATTGAGCATTCGCTGCAGGATGCAATGTGAAACACCGCGTGCCTAGCCACGTAGTATTTTGCTTCTTCTGTACTGGGTTAACGATACATAAGATGGCTTATGCGCCAAGCATAATTTCCGTTTGGATTTATCCAGAAGAATAAACAGTTGGTTTGTTCAACTGGGTGTTTATATATCCAAAATAGAATATGTAGGCGAAGGCCTCTTGTGTAGAATGTACTAGAATATGCGGATAAATAGAGATTATCCTAGCCTTTGGTAGTTGTTTTTTCGAGAGTAGTTCTCACAATAGACTCCGAAGCAGGCAATCTGAGCGCCCCTTCTGTGATTATCTCATTCCTTTGCTTAATGCACCTTCATTACCTGTTTTAACATGCAACCCAACCAGGTAGCCTGTCACCCACGCCTGTATCATTCACTCCACATCATGTGTTGAAAAGAGCTATTTGTTGTTTTGTATTTGTAACATGAGAGTTATAAAAGCTTGGTATGTAAGTTGCCACTTTTTTCTAATACAAACATAGATGGACGACTGGTTCCTCGAGAACACACTTTTCAGGCCTCCAAGAAACTGATGAGCCTACGGGGATGTAATTCGTGCAGTCCTATCCGTTATTAGAGCCACTCCATCAAGTCGACTTGATTCAATTCAATTCATTCCATCATTCTCTATAATAAATACTTTCTATTAATAATGCCACCGGGTCAATTTCAGTGTCCAGCGTGTGCTGATCGAGACCTTCGCCTTTCTGAATCTCGTCTGTCCACTGTCGAGAATGTTATCTCCGACATGTCGCTTATGCGGTCCAGCTCAATCGCATGAACCAATTGTGTTTCATCAGTCTCATTAATAGCGAGTGTAAATGACTTCTCGCACAATATGCCAAAGGCGCTATCACGCCGAAATCCCCCATTAACTGTTTGCACCTGCGAAAACTGGCCTTCAGGACGGCCTTGTCCAAAATATCCAAAGTGGAACATGTTAACGGTGATTCCATTTTGCGGCCCGTTGGGAGGCGCGGCCCGAGACTTGGGGAATAGGCGCATAAAGGCTACCCGGATCGAGGGCATGCATGCGCAAATCATGGCAACATAAATTTCTATCATGGACCATCGAACGACCACGATGATATCTCGATCGTGACTCCTGGTGTTTCCTAACTTGGAAAAGACGATGAGGCGAAGGATACTGACAATAGTCACCCTATAATTGATATTAAAAATTTATCCCATCATCCAGAGTTTTAATGAGGGATACCCACAATGCGCCAACAGAAAACATCAGCCCAATGCCGAGTTTCTTTTTCCAAGGTATGTTCATTCCTTTCAACTGCCACAATGGGAGGAAGAGCATCCAAACATCAAGTGCAATGCTGATGATAGCATTTGACCAGATGAGGGTGTGGATGCTCATACAGGTGCCCTGGTGTTCACCTTCCCACTGATACCAAAAATACCAGACGGGCGTGCATTGAAACGCACATACGAAAACAAACGTAAGACCCCAAATGCCATTTGCTACCATAGTTGCCAGCATAACTTTGCGGATGCCGGGGCTCGTAAATATACGCCAATAGAAGAGAAGTACCGCCATCTTCAGCAGCATCATTTGCGTAAAATAGATGATGACCAAGATGTAAAAGAATATCCCAAACTTGGTGATCTTGTCAAATGGGATGGTCCAAACATCAAGGCCCAGGCCATTGCCTATGAGGCCATACTGGTTAAGAGTAAGACCAGGAATACCCAAAACGGCAACGGCGATTAGGGACCAGTCATCAAGGCTGAATCGAATCCTCCACCATAATTTGAATAAAAGACGCTGTGCAAGAAACAGATCACCTACTGTCCCAATGGTATTTGACATGAGGACGTGTCCAATGGCAAGGTTTGTAACGGGAAGATCGCAATATGTGGCTGTAAGGTTTTTTGTTGCTTCAAAGAGTCAGCTGCATATTGAAAAACAGCATCTCCTAGATACTTACTAAGCATTTCCTTAACGGTGCATATTTTGACAACGCAAGTACTGATTACTTTTTCTAATCCTTGATCGTGACATGTGCAGGTTTTGTCAGTCGGCGCACATGGAGAATTTGCAGAGAAGTTCATTAAGCAATTCATCTATACAGCCAGCGTCTTAATGTTAGAGGAGACTTGTCAAAAGAAAGAGGATAAAATCTCGGAGTCACTCACTGCACAATCAGGCAATTTTTCGATGAGTTCCTGCTGCGAAAGCTCTGCCTTGATTCCCAGCGCCAGCGCCAGGCACAACACCAACCCGAGCTTCCATGGTGCGCGCATAGCGAGAATACCGATGAGCCATAGCCCGCTGTGCTATTGGGATGACGGTGGAAGTGGGAACGAGCCGCATTATTAGATGAAGGCGAGAAATGGGGTGGGGGGAGAATTACCAGTTGTGTTGCATCACCCGTTTCGCTCAGTCGCACTCAATCGTGGAGGCACGGGCGGTAAAATGATGGGCCACTACAGAGTTGCAAGGGGAGAGCGATCAGAGCTCAAGCACACTCCACCCCGAGGACTAATAGGTCCTGGCTAACAACAAAGGTGGCTCGGACGGTCGGGGACTCCGCACGCACCAGAACAGAACGGCCGAGCGCTGCTGAACAGACATTATACATTCACGCTACGTTTAATCAGCAGCCATTATACCTTAAATTCATATTTTAGTATAATCATGGTCATGGTGGTTGATGTCCCAAACTTGTTTACTCCTCAAAACAGCCCTCAGAAACAATGGATGTAGGATGAGGTCAATGTTTCACGCACGCAGAACGCCACTGTCAAGCACGCGCCGGCTCTGCTTGGTGCCGTTTCGACCAGCACGAGTCTTCTGGAATACTTGTCAAGTCTGGTAATCCTCAAAAATGTGGCACTAAATTCTTTTTACCTGTTCTATTTACTACAAGTCCGAAAAAAACAAGTCACGGGCCCAACCAGGCGATCCAGGAACCAGGCCACAGTGGTGGCATGCAAATGGTCTTCAACAACAGGTTTGTTTGTTCGTAAAAATCTTTTCGCCCTGATCAAAAGAACAAGCAACTTAATCCCCTAACAATACAAACTTTGACTTTGTGAATCGGGGATGAAGTTAGCCTCTGCTTCTGAGACGACTTCTCTTACAAAGACCAGTCGGCTCCAACACGGAGCATCCATGGTTCGAGACCACAATAACCCTCAAACGCGTGGTTTTGGGCGACCCGTACACCCAGCGCACTGGCGTACGCCACAGGCGTCATCTGCGTACGACTGGCGCTCAATCTCTACCAATATTGTGACCTGATGGAAAGCCCGATTTGTCCAACTTATTCATCAATAAACTACGGCTTATATCAAATCAAAATACAATGGAAAAAGCAATGCCCCAATCCTGGTCTGTCAAATCGAGTCAACCCTATGAAAAAGATCAGGCTGTCGCACTTGGAAACTGGTTGCCTTAGTGTGTCATCTAAGCCATGGTGGGTGTCCAAGTAACCGCTACGTAGTTCGAGAGATGGCCAATGTCCAGCCAACTTATGCCGCTTTTGGGCACCTAATTTTACAAGAACAACAAGAAATATTACCCAAACCAGGGATGTGTCGGCCCTGATCAGATGCGTCCCAATGTGAAGCCGGATCTAATTCAGCACAGAAGCACAGCGCGTTTCATCATCATACGCGGTATTTCGAAGAGCACGGTCAAAATGCAGTTACACCGAGCGAAATGCCGTAGCGGTTTTTCTTTAGTCTTAAGCATTGGGAAAAGGGGAAATTTGCGTCGCAGAAGACCACAAGGTGGTCCTTGCACGGGCAGGGATTAGCCATAGTTCATGTCCACATGACTCAGAACAAAAATATGAAGAGGTCGGCGAAATTTTTTCGGCAATAGGAGGAACCATCCATGATATATTTCCAGTTCTCAGCAAAGGCACAACAATGGGTTTATAAGTAACGACAGCGCTATAATTGGAATGGATCTTCCAAGGTGTCCAGGATCCATATTTCCCCCTGTTGACCTTTATCGAGGAATGGTGGTTGCCTGAGGTCACCACTGCCATCGCTTTATACAGCCAAACCGTAGAACTTAGCTAGAACAACAATGACTATTGACACATCATTCTGCAGCCTTGTATGCTTCGCTTGTCTATGCATGATGAGCCTGAGGTTGCACCGCAATACCATGATGGAACGGCCCGGCGAAACTACGGAATTTCCACAATATTGTGGATATGTGTTCACGGGTGGCTAGTGGGGCGGTCCACTTTCAAGCTCAATAGAGCATCCAATCAATCCTTGGACCACCGTTCCACACAGAGCACAGCTCTTTAGAGTAGCTCCGCCTAAGTGTTAGAACAGGCAAAGAGAGTACATCAAAGAGAGGTGAGATGGTCACAATAAAGGTGCACACAAATTGACTGCTTTGCGTCTATCGAAAGATTTGAGGAAGAATATACCCACTACCAAAGCCGGGCATAAGGCTTCTATTTATCCATGTACATGATTGAACCATGATGTTGATTCCATCGCTTCAAAATGCCTATTCTAGATGAACAATCTAATTGATCTGATTGTTCTTTGCGCAGCAATTCACACGACAATTTTCTAGTTGTACGGGCTGCTTGGTGAATCACCAAATTGGTCCAGGGTAAGCGAGCTAGATTACATAATCCATCACATCGCGCTTTATCCTAAGGGCTTCTTTACAATACCTCGTCTATTAACTCGCAAAGTTATTACCAATAAGGCACAGCTCAGCTTTGAATGTCAGAGTTGCGGTATTTTATATTGTGTTGATATCTAATGAACAGGGCTTCTATGTGTGAGGAGGTCTTGATACCTTGCACTTGTTTCTCACTACATAAGCCTCGCTTGAAATATTTGAGACAATTCTAACCCCCAGGATCACAACAAGAGTAAGGATATGATAGGCGGAGACACAAAAAACTCTATAGCACCATAAAAAAAGAGAGAACCCCGAGTGATTCACTTGAGTGGACTGGGCTAGCATCAACCAACCTAACTAGCATCCGACGGTGGCGATGATACCTGATCATAATGATCACAGCTACCGAAGTTGATTGAGCAACAGTGGTCATAAGAGACCTATGTAAAATGCCCTTCGAATAATGACAACTTTCTTAGTGCTTGGAATGATGACTTTTTGACGCACCGGCTCGACAATATATCGACAGTAAGGTCTTGCAAGCTTCAAAGCTGTAAGACAAGCACGCAATGAGCGACTGTCTTCAATATTTCTCTCATAGATTCCTTGTATTGAATTCTATGGGGATGACTGATAGAAGTAGTCCCCTCAATAGAAGCATCGAAGTGTTTTGATGGTACTGTTTATTTATAGGGTATTGTAAGTTGATATCTGCTATAATTTTAGAGATCGAAAATTTAGTCGCACTTCTCGCAAATATTAATGGATTATCTGCGCTTTGACAATTCTGCGTGTTCTAGTAGGTCGTGTATGCATCTCTCATCACAATCGGCCCAATCTGCCCCACACGGTTGGTACAGCGCAGCGCAGCACAGGGGTAGAGAGGAGGAAAATGTAACCTAAAACCGACCAACCCTGGTCCATGAAACAAAAGTACGCAGCGAACGGGCTATTTCTGAACTGTCATCGGACCATCAGGTATGGACGGATCCAGAACATTGGTGGAAACTAGATCTATAGCCTGCAAGTGAACCCTGTCGAGATACTATCCATGCAAATCTAGAGAGAGGAGCTGTTGGCCTGCCAGCTGACATAGTGATTGCTCATGATAACTACCGAGAGGCCCATTGGGCTGTATTTTCTTGTCGGCTGATGTTTGCGTCAGCTCTGCTTAGGCCCTGGGATCTATGTGGAGAACCCGGCACCAACTCCTTGGTTGAGACTGTGGACTACGTATGTACGCTGTGAAATAACAAATTCAATCGTTATTCTGCCTTTTTCGATATGATACGGCAAGGAGCTGAATCATTGAATCAAGTACAGAACCCCATAGATAACGCCAGTTTCCCGTCATGGCTTGACGACGGAGAAGGAAAGATTTGGCTTTTTGAAGATGATTGGTAGAGTCCTGGACATCTCATAAATATCTCAAGGTCGGTGCAATCCGTAATGGTTTCTGTGCCACTGTAATACATGAGCTAGAAATGATTTTTTTCTTGAAGATGCCACCTGAACTAGGCATCAATCCATAAAAATGCCAAGAGATAGATATTCGCATCTCAGTTCAGGAACCGCACTTTCTTGGTCCACCCATAGTCAGAACGAAGTCACAGTGTATTTGTTGTAATCCGAGGCCCGCCTCGTTTTACTATCAACCCCCCACTTTGGGAAAGGCTGATTTTATCCGAACGCCCGATTGCGCTTATGAATTTGGCCTGAAGTGGCGGATGAAGGGCTGCACTGGTCAAATGAAATGACATTCCAACACCTTGTTTAATCCATCTTCCTATTCTCCGCTTCAATTACCCTGACGATTAATGAAGCCCACTTCGCCATTCAACACTCTATGAAGAGAAAAGAAAATTGGTATTTTCCTAGTTGCCAGTGAAAGTGAGATTAAATCATATTCAAGTACTTGAAACAAATAAATCGCATTATATTTGAAGGGAAAAAAAGCAAATGGTGGACAATATGACTATCGAAAGCGTTTGAGACAAGCTATTTCCTTAACCGAGGCAAAATGCCAGTGTATTTGAATATGCCATACTTCAAGAGGAAGGAGCAGTTGCCTTCAGTGTGAGCAAGATACCACCTGCATTGTTCTCGTCCCATTTCAAAGAATAGATGCCCTCGGTATTGGAGGGAACGGCAAACCAGTTCGATTCTACAGTGCCATCGCTCCCAGTGACGAAGACTACAGTTCCATAGGACGTGAAGGAATCAGTTATAACATCTGCAGTATCATGGTCGATGAAAGTGACCTCGCGAGATGAAGACGAGGCAGATGGAATGGCGAACTTGTATCTGTCCCAAGTTGGAAGATCCGTCTCAGTGATATTTGGAGACGCAAACCAGGCATTTTCGGCCGGGGTGACTTGAATGATCGTTAGGTAAGAAATATAAGTCAAGTAGTGGAGCTCACAGATCACAGGGGCAGCTTCGTCATCGTTGGCCAATTTATAATCACCAATGAAAGCTTCGCCTTTATTGAATCAAAAGAATTAGTAACAAATGTATTGGATAAAAGATTGACGTACTCACCTCCAGCTGAGAAGATTGACAGGCCGCCGATGCCCTCTCCGTATCCGTAGACTTGAAACGAATCTGGCAAGCCGCGGGGGATTGAGTGGGCAAAGGTGGCCACTGGCCCGAGCATAGCTAGTAAAAAGGGAACTAACGTAACACGCATGTTTGGAGGAAGTATTGAAATTGAGTATTGGCCGGAGAGAGTGGACAGTACAGTGATGTGGAAAGGACGAGTCAATGAGGTGGTTGATCTCGGGGGTGGGTGGGTTAGAACTTGGGTTTATGAAGAATATTACGCAGTATATCTCATCTGTATAGGAAGGATTCGCATTACTAATTGTAGATGATTGTAACGGTACAAAGGAGCAAACGGAATCACAAGCCTGAATCACGGGGCGCGAAATATGGCCGAGACAGCCTCGGGCATCCTGAAAGCCGGGCGCTTATGATGCAACACGAGATTGTCTTGTTACAAGCTAGGCGATAGTTGGATTAGATTAGGAACAATATTGAATAAAACCGGAGCATCGATCCTTCCCCAGATAGAGCTGCAGATAGAGCTTGCTGAAAACCAACATGTGCGCCCAGGGCTGCGTCATCCACCCTTGTTCACTAACAACGCTAGTGCAGGATTTCGATAGCGTCATCTGCACAACCCACTTGCCGCCATGGTGGGTCATGCGATGTTGCGGTCCGGCTTGACCAACTTGGAGCTTTTAGTTCAGCTCAGTGGATTTAGGGTGATGATTCCTAAATCAGTGACCATTCCTATCGTCTTGGCGATAGAGTCAGCCGTATCAGTTGATGCCAGAACCACACTGCTTGCGCCTGAGTCTTGCGTCATGCACATTTCATTATCAGGAAAAAGAGCCGTGAACACATAGTCGAATTGCCAGATTGAGTGCGGCTGAAGTATACGCCATAAGGGACGGCATGTGAAAATTGTAGCTCGTGATTGATGTTGGATTTTGCAGAATTACGGATGCTAGAGCGTTTCCTATAAGGCTGTGTCATGTCTCTTAGTTTCTGATTATTCCAACCACCATCATCAACTCTTCCATTGTTTCCTTTGCCTTGAAAATAAATCTTTCTCTAAGGATGCTTAAAACTATCCTTTTAGCTGGCGGCTTCGTTGCCGGCTTGGCCGCATCTGTTCCTGATGCGAGCGTCGTTGCGAGAGATTCACATCGGCGCGCCAGTTCTAATACAGCGACCTGTCGCGGCAATACGGCTTCGAATCGCTCTAAATGGTGCCATTATGATATCAACACTGACTACATGGTACAGTCAGTTGATACTGGCGTCATTCGAGAGTATTGGCTTGAAGTCGGCGATGTTACCGTTTCTCCTGATGGCGTTGAGCGGACGGCTATGGCTGTAAATGGATCTATTCCTGGTCCAACTCTGTTTGCCAATTGGGGTGATACCGTAAAGGTTCATCTTAAGAATTCCCTTACAACCTCACTGAATGGAACCGGTATTCATTTTCATGGTATGCGGCAAAACCATACCAATGCAAATGATGGCGTACCATCAATTACCCAATGTCCACTCGCTGTTGGAGACACAATGACCTATACCTGGAAGGCTGAGCAGTATGGCTCCAGCTGGTACCATTCTCACTTTGCTCTCCAGGCATACCAAGGTGTGTTTGGTGGTATTATTGTCAATGGTCCAGCTTCGGCAAACTATGACGAAGATCTTGGCCACGTCTTTATGAACGATTGGGACCACCAAACCGTGGATGAGCTATATTCTATTGCTCAAAATGTTGGTCCTCCCCAGCTGGCTAATGGACTTATCAACGGTACCAATGTCTATGGACTTGATGGAGACTCTTCACAGACTGGTTCTCGATTCAATGTGCATTTTGAAGAGGGAAAATCGTATCGAATGAGGTTGGTTAATGCCGCAGTCGATACACATTGGAAGTTCTCCATCGATAATCACACAATGACGGTTATTTCTGCGGATCTTATTCCCGTTCAGCCATACGAAGCTACTTACGTCAATATTGGAATGGGTAAGTGACCAAAAGTCTCATTCTAGAATCATCTAACAAATTCCAGGCCAACGATACGACATTATTGTCACTGCCAATCAAGCCTCTGTTGCTAGCAACTTTTGGATGCGCGCGATTCCTCAATCAGCATGTTCTGATGTTGAAAACCCAGAAAACATAAAAGGAATCATCTCCTATGGTGATAGTTCTGAACTTCCCACTACTATAGGATATGAGTTTGTTGATGATTGCGTTGACGAGACTGAGAACCTTGTCCCAATTGTATCTAAACAGGTATCTACAGCTGATTGGAGAGATCTGTCCACTGCATCAGTTGGCAGAAATAGCGCAGGTTTATTTAAGTGGTACCTTAACAGTACTACCTTATTGACGGATTGGCAATACCCAAGCCTGCAATCTATTGTGAACGGGACGGATGATTTTGACTCATGGGAAGAACGAGAGGCTGTCATCGAAGTCACGCAGGCAAATCAATGGGTGTACTTTGTTGTGGCTACGGACCTTGGTGTTCCACACCCTATTCATCTTCACGGTCATGATTTCTTTGTACTTGCACAGGGAACCGGGCCATACAACTCCTCTGTGGAGCTTAACCTCAGCAACCCACCCAGGCGTGATACAGCTATGCTTCCTGCCTCAGGGTATTTGGTCATGGCCTGGGAAACAGACAACCCCGGAGTGTGGTTGATGCACTGTCACATCGGATGGCACGCATCTGAAGGATTTGCGGTCCAGTTCGTTGAGCGCCGAGACGAGATTTCATCTTCAGCTGTCACTGCATTTGACAAAAAACAGATCGACGATGTCTGTGCCGATTGGGACATCCACAAGACGGAGCACTCGATCCATCAAGAAGACTCAGGAATTTGATCGACAGCTCTCCATTTCAAAGCCTGATGGATTGGTGTAGTTTTGTGGCACTGTATTTTGGTATTCTTCTCAAATCTCACTATCATAGGACAGGAACTGAACACTCTCGGCCCATTAGAAATACGTATATAGTTTAATCCTGAATAGTCATTTCATTGGGTAATGATGAAAAACATCGTGAAAGTTGTTAAATTGCACAGGATGAGTCCACGGATTGTAGGTACCTGTGAATTACCTGTAACTCAAGTTAGACGAGGGTTGCCCTCACAATCTTACAGCTTTTATCTGATGGTGATAGTGAAGGTGAGTGTGTCACTCAGGAGATAGTCCCAATAGCTCAACCTGACTTCTGAGGTAACAACTCGATCCAACAAGCCTGTCTCAGAACGCCTCGGGCCCAAAACCACATACTCATATCGTCAACAACGGTAAAAGGGTTATCTGAAGGTCACGAACCACGCCGCCGGCGGCGGCCAACGATATCTGATAACGGTGGCCGAAGCTGCCAATCACAAAAGCTTCATTCATATAGATAAGATAACTGGCGTACCGCGGCCTCCGGCAGCTAGCAGCAGCAGCTATAAGAGACCTCGCTAGGCCCCTCAATTTACAATGCAAGAGCTTCTATATGCATCTAAAACCATAAATAGTGATAGAGTGCTCTATACTAGTATCATTGTAGAATTTATCACTTGCTCAGTAACGTAAATTAAAAGCGCAGAGATAAGATGCATGAACTTTGCAGACTCGTCAAAGTCTGCAAAATGAACTTTTAGAGTTGGAATAAACCGTATTACTCTACCGTAGCACTGCTGTGAGTAGTAGCGAGTTTGTGCCATCTAGACATGTTGGGATTGAAAAACCCGTGTCGATCTATCTGCATCTATGCTGGCAGTATATTCACGTGTAGGTGGGAAACTTGAAAATTTGGCTTGGTATATGTACTTGGTGCTGGCGGGCGTGAACCAAGACCACAGTTCAAGTTTAGAAACGATAATGTTGTTCATTTACTTCTGACAAAAAGAACAAGCTGTAGGCTCAACCGGGTGATCCAGGAATTAGGCTACAAAAGTAGTATACAATTAAAGCTATACAAGAGGGTTGGTTGCAGAAATCTTCTCGCCTTGACCAAAGGAACAAATATCCTAATGTCCTTTAAAATAAATTTTGCTCTTGTGAATCAGAGAGAAGGTTAGTTCTTTATTACTTAAGATGCTTCCTGTTAAGATTGGTTGGGTTAATGCATGGCATTTATCATCTGAGACGAATGTTCATCGCATCCATTTATTTGTAGTTGCTTAGTTAATGAAAGGCTGATATGAAAAGATCCAAAATTAGTGAACTGGCTATCCAGATCAAACGAATCAAAAGGACGTTCACTACACATATATGTATGTGTTACAATTGGGGGATATTGTTCATACGTGAGAAGAATGAAAGCGAGGGCAATGAGGGAAATAATGTATAATCTATATAGAATTAGTTTGGCATGTTTTCTATATTTAGCTCTAGTTAAAAAGAAAAGTCTGCAGGATGAACAGGGTAACCCAAGAACCAGGCCACAAGCGTGGAATACGAATATAGAACTGAACAATAGGGTTGACCGTGAAGAAGAAGTGATATTTATCTTTTTGTTGGCTTTAAGATAGTGGACTCGTATCCCAAATATTCGGAAACCCAGACTCTTGAGGATCCATACTAAATAGATCCGGAATCGGGATCTGAAATAATGCAAATGCTTGCGAATCCCGCCACTCAGCTACTGAGCCTGGCATATTTTTCGTTGAGCTCTTTAAAATCTGTTCGATGATGGCTTTGCCTCTGGATGCCCCTGACCAAGTGGCCTCTAAGTCCTTCAAAAACTGAACACACTTCCCAATGTCTGTGTCTGATTGTAAAGCCTCCCGGTCCTGCATCCACAGCCTATGTTTGCATTTGTCAGGTGGTATTATAGACCGCGCAAAGTCGAATTACTTACAGAGCAAGACCTGATATTGTTAAATGATGCACACAGAATGCGAGGTAATGAGAAGGAGGCACCAGATCTCTGACGAGCTCGAGAGCATTGATACAACTGCGCGCGGCGCTGATACATTGCTTCTGAGGGTCAAGTTGGCCAAATTCTATGTGAGCTCTGTCTCCTGAAAATGTTCTGCATGAGAATATTAGTATTATAAAGCGATAAATATTATAAATATCATGATAGCTACCTGTAAAGACTAAGGAGCGACCCTGCATGTACGATGAACATAATTACACACATGGTCAAGTTAGGTCCGCGGTCGAGGGTGCTGAGCTTTTATTAGCACTGCGCTCATCAACGAGAAGATTAATTAGGGTGGAATACTTGGCAGAAAACCGTATGTCATCTGGTAGACTGCTGAGCCACTCATCCAGTGACTTTTGGATGACATTAACCAATCTTATTGCCCGTCTAGTTCCTTCGGGCGTACCGAGACTTGCCATTCGAGACGGCGCCTGTAAACTTTGGATCTTGCCTGATATTTGGCAAAGACGAGAAAAAGATAAAAATCCCGACAGGGGGAGTGCGGATGCCGGACGCTGAATAAATCTATCTGGTTGGCCGCAAGCGATTTCAAGTTCGTCATCCGCTACTGGGAGGGGCAAAGCACAACGACAATCCGTATCGTTTGCCGCCATGGGTCTTCCAAGACAGATTGAAGTCACTCTAGGTGATAGGAATATGTTAGAAGTTATGGCATGAAACAGATCAGGTCTACACACCTGTCGAGACAGTAAACACTCCACCAGATTCGCCGCGATATTTCGCTTTTCAAGAAGGCTGTGCTGGATGGCTTTGAAGAATCATCGGAAGCTCGGGCCTAGAGGTAGAGATGAGAGACATGCCGAAAAGAAAAGAAAAGAGACTGAGAACTCTTACCAATTCACTGATATGAATACCAAGATCCTGCGCTGCTCTAACTGCCTGTCCTGCAAAATTCCAGCTCGAGGACAAGGTATTCCATCCGGCACAGCACATCGATAACAAAGCCAAACACTGCACTCGCTCGAGATTTGCCTCGCCGGTTGTCGAAAAATGCAAGAGCAGAGCGTTTTCGTAGTAGTCCAATCCGGAAAAGCTGGGTGAATTCCGATCTGAAGGAATCAAGCTCGACGCACAAGCACAAACAGCGAAAAATACGGAAAGAAAGCTTTTATCACGGATTTGTTTTCCTTGATTAAAGCTGATATGCTTATACTGTTCCATGAACCGTGGTTTGTATAGGATGGGGAAAGTGTAGTGGAACTGCTCAAAGTAGAGCCCAATGAGCATGTCAGAAACATATCGAGGCGGAAGACTCAGTTGTTCAGGTTTGGGTAGATGAGGTAGCTCGCGCCATCTTTTTCCCTGGACGAACAGGGGAATTTCAAGGGGGCAGGATTTATCGGCATTCGTATGGGGTTTCTCGTCAGAGTTACCAACAGTTGGCGAATTTGACGGCTGGGATTGTGTTGGAGTAAGACTCTGCACAGCCTCCACCAGGAGCTTATTGGTTGCACCTCCGATAAACCTTTCCATTACTGTCAGTGCATGGAATCAGGTATGCCACGGGAAGGAGTGGGCACCTCATGCTTCCATATGAATCAGGGACGAGAGATCCAAATTTTCCGACAGTTGGGTCATAACATATGTCAAAGCCAAGGGACTCATCCGCAAGTTCATCATCGTTTTCTTCATCGTTATATTCTAGGTTTAGTGCAGGTTCAAGAATGGTATGCTCAGCTTGGAGGTGAGGCGTGAACTCTGAGGTGACATCTGCGACAGTTGGTTCCACATCAGACAATGCTCGCTTGGAACGGGTTGACACAGGCAGCGTTTTAAAAGTGTGGGCAGCTTTCTCAAGCTCTGATACCGCTGAACCGACCAAAGCAGGGGAACCGCTCCCAGGAAGACTCTCGATGGCACGTGTGAGGTGCTCAGTAAGCACTTCCAGTCTGCTGCACAATGTGTCCAGCTGCTGTATTCGCGCTTCAAATATCATGGCATAGCTCCACTTGGTCAGCAATGGCGACATATGGGTTGCATATCAGCTGGTGGGTCACATACTTTCGACTACTAGATGCATTGTCATTACTACCTGGATATTCGCAGGTTGCCTCCCGCGAACTGCAGTTGTGGCACGGGTTGTTGCCGTCGCATTTGACCTAGATATTGTTCAACACGTCTTCGATTGCGTGGTTGCTGCATCTCAGCGCACAAATATTATGAGAGGGCAAACGCTGGTAACCACTCACCTTCTTACGCCTGCAAGCCACACATGCTTGCCAAACGCGGGACGTCAGGCCATCTCCAGCATCCCTAGCCATTGAGACTGCAGATCAACCACGAGGGCAGTGTTTGACGTTTTTTGCGGGAGCTTGGAAAGGAAGGGAATAATCCAGTTCCTGGGCCAATCTCAAGCGATCTCACGATGCAAACTAACTTAGCAAGACACACCGTGTCGGGAGGCGACCTGGCTCGGGGTCACATCTGAACGCCGAGCGCGGATTACAACGTCGCATGAGGAAATGGTTTAGCGTCATTGTATCTTATCGGTGCCTCCTAGATAGCGCGCGACTAAAACTACGATGAATGGGTTTGGTTGGGCGTTCAATACGCCGATTTAATATGGGAAGTGAATTTAATATATTTTCCTTTGTCATGATACTGCAATTGTTTGTTAATAAGTTGGTTATTGAGTCAAATCGTCCAACTTGGCAATCGGGACATTTTCTTGGACGGAATGATACCGACATGGGTCGCGCCCATGATATAAAAACCCAGCAATTTCGAAAAGGAAAAAAAATCGCCATAGGATTCTATATTCAACCTCTCCGCATTCTAATTAGGTGAGAGGGTACCTCTTATTGATTTTGGATGGACTATCCATTTTAATCGCCATTTTTCTTATCTTGGGAAATTGGATGGTTACGTAAAGGCTGCTTGCCAAATCTAGCCCACATTAATGACGCATGCTCACAAACAGGAGCTCGGTCCGGGCTCCGGCCGATCTTATCAATGCCAAATTTGTATGCAACAGTATGCAAAGCAGCCCGTCATAGGTGGTTTCTTGGGATTGGACGTGGCTTTCAGCTCTTAAATATCCCATGCATGCATGGGAATTCTAATAACATGTATTAACGAGGCCTCGAAGAACTCTAATGAATAAATTTAAGAGCCATGGCAAACCAGATTGCGTCACCGGTTATTAACTCGTCTGGAAAGACACGCTTATGGCAGTCTCTCGAGCGGGCAAAGCGACGTCAAGGGCCCAGCACGGGGCAATGGCTTGAATTTCCTGGCTATACATTGGCAAGAACAATTGCCTCATTAGGACAGGATGTTGGTGATCCCAGGTCATTTCTAACTGCTTGGGAAAATATCTATTAACGAAATAGTAACCTAGTGGGTTTTGATAGATTGCGAGCATGGAAATATCGACGACCATAACATGTATCTTCAGATCGGAGCAATATCATCAAGTGGAGTGTCACCAATTGTGAGAGTGCCCGTTGGCGAACCATGGGTGATTAAGCGCGCGTTGGATGCGGGTGCTCACGCAATCATGGTTCCCATGTGCGAGACCCAAGAACAGGCAGAGGAGATTGTCCGAGCGGTGAAATACCCATCAAAAAAGTATCCCCATGGAGTCCGCGGTGCTGGCGCTATGTTCGCGCCGGCAGCATTTAATCTTACGGGTAGAGACTATCTGCTCAATGCAAACGATAATGTCATGATCTGCGTGCAAATAGAATCTCGCAAAGCCGTAGAGAACGTCCAAGAAATTGCACAGGTTGAGGGTATCGGTAGGTCTTTGCGAACAACAAGCGTCCAATTATTGCGCTAATCTATGGTTGCAGATATGCTTTTTATTGGTCCCAATGACCTTGCTTCCTCTTTGGGATATGTTGCATTTGACCATGCATCTATACCAGAGGTTCAACAAGCCACTCAAAAAGTTTTACAGGCTACACTACGAGCCGGCAAATACGCCGGCCATTTTGCTTTGAGCGCAGAAGCCGGTGAGTGGTGGTGGTTCCGCTGAGATCATCACATGGCCATGATGCTAACCCTTGACTTCTCCAATAGCTGCAGAAAAATATCATCAAGGCTTTCACTTTGTCAATTGCGGTGCGGATATTGTCGCCTTGACTGCCTGGATGTCAACAGAGATGAGCAAATTAAAACATCTTGTTCAGGGGCAAATGGGAAATACCACGAATGGCATTCAAGTGCCAGAGGAGGCAGAGATCAAGGTTGATGGTGTCAAGAAGCCTGAAATCTATGGCTCATGAATAGTGGGTGCTGAAAAGACAAAACCGTTATGTTGAGGCAAGAGGCAATCCTTAAATATGATCTCAGCTAGATTAAGGTTTGGTGGTGCAATTGAAACGTACGGCTAGCTTGCTTCTTCGCTCCTCTGCTCGGTCCGTGATTGTGCGATGCCCCGATGGCGCAAATTCAGAATGCAAGGTCAATCGTATCCATCACGAACCGATGGTACTGGATATCTGGTAGGCGCGTTAGGGAAGGGATACGGGGGAAGTTGGCGTGGCGTCGCTCGACCTCTGGCGCCATCATAGACTCTGCGAGACGACACAGAGAATCCCCGGCTTCCTCGGCTAAAATACCCCACACCAAAAATGCGGACAGCTGACCGGTGGGTGGGGATCTGGCGCCCGCACATTTACTCTAACACGGTCCTCACCGTAGGTCCCGAGGGCTTGCGTGCCAGGCCTCACCATCGCGACCGCGTGTCCTTGCAGGTGTGTCATCCTCTTGTTCTTTCAATTGAGTTTTGAGGATGTTGGCCGTTCAGGCCTGTGGCTTGCTGACAAGATGCGTGGAAATCAACATGAAGACGCCCACACCATCCATCATTCACCGCATCGTGCATGTATGTTTAACTCAGGGGTCCCACCATCACCATGAATTCTTAAGCATTAGTCAGGGTTCAAACCGTTAGACTTGGGCAAAGAGAGGGGCTGCAGATGCGGGGCTGACGGGCTCCAGATGGTGCTGTGATGATCCGCACTGCTGACAATTGCTTACGAGTGGCTGCACCCAAGATTGCCTTGGCATAATGGGTATGAGAAGGTTGCATTCCTTTGCCGTTTGTGCGTCCCGACATCTCAACTGTTTGTGGGGACCCCGGTCTTGAAACATCCATCATGCCTTTTCGAGCCATCCCCCACATTCCGTCGGCACTGCATCCAATTGACTCCGTGGTTTTGCAACCACTATGCTTGCTGTCAATAGCGGATTGATCTGTAAATGACACGGACCAAGCATGCGGCTGTAACTCAATCTTGGTGACATTTCACATCTCCATCGCCAAACATATAAGCCTGTCTCTTGTTCGGTTGGTTCCAACCTTTGCTGTCCCAACGAATTCCAGATTTGCCAAGACAAGCTCGGATACCACACCAAACACACCTCCACCACACTCAACTCAAAGGCATTTCAAATCACAAAGACGGCACAATATGCAAGGAAAGGGGGCCGATCATGTCGATGTGCTCATCGTGGGAGCAGGCCCGGCAGGGCTGATGATGGCTGCCTGGATGGCCAAATGCGGCATCAAAACACGTATTGTGGACAAGAGAGGCACCAAAGTAGGTATCTCGAACGCTCTGCCGCTGGTAGCCACTAAAAAATTATAGATCTTCAATGGCCAAGCGGATGGCTTACAGTGCCGCACTCTGGAAATCTTTGATTCGTTTGGGTTTGCGGATAGGGTATGGAAGGAGTCGAACCACATGCTGGAGATTTGCCTCTGGAACCCCGACAAGAATGGCCTCATTCAAAGATCATCACGCATCCCCGACACCATCCCTGGTATCAGTCGTTTCCAGCAAGTCGTCCTACACCAAGGTCGAATTGAGAGGTTTTTCCTTGACGCCATCAAGGACTTTAGCAATGGAGACGTTGCTGTCGAGCGCGGCATTTTGCCCACAGACCTAGAAATCGATACTTCCTCTGTCGAAGACCCGGATGCGTACCCTGTCACTGTCACTCTCCGACACCTTTCTGAGGAGGAAGCTACACCCAAGCAGGCCGCCACGGCGGGCAACGGCACTTCTGTCCAGGATGGCCTTTTCCGCAGCAACTTGGCCGCCGACGATACCGCCGACATGCTCAAGGCAGCCGAGCTCAACGCAAAGGCGAATACTACCGAGGTCATCAAAGCCAAATATGTTCTCGGGTCAGACGGCGCTCATTCGTGGGTCCGTAAGTCGATTGGACTGAGGCTGGAGGGAGAATCCACTGACTACATTTGGGGAGTACTTGACATTGTCCCCATCACCGACTTTCCCGATATCCGCATGCGTTGTGCTATTCACTCGGCAGAATCCGGAAGCATCATGGTTATCCCACGTGAGAATAAGCTGGTTCGTCTGTACATTCAACTTACCACCACAGCGAAGATTGGGGACCAAGAATCTCGACATGACCGTTCCGGTATCACACCAGAGGTCATTCTCAAGTCAGCTCAGAAAATTATTGCTCCTTATAAGCTTGAATACAAAAAGCTGGACTGGTGGACGGCGTATCAGATTGGGCAACGCGTTGGATCTAATTTTGGAGTTCATGACAGAGTATTCTTGGCTGGAGATGCTGTGCACACCCACAGGTTCGTTAGACCCACCTGATCTCTGAGAAATTTACTGACACGCTTGACCAACAGTCCCAAGGCAGGGCAGGGTATGAACGTCAGCATGTGCGATAGTAAGATGATTTCATCCTCCTTCGAGGTTCTGTGCTGACTTCTGTGTAGCCTACAACCTTGGTTGGAAGGTTGCTAGTGTGGTCAAGGGCCTGGCTGATAGATCGATTCTTAAGACTTATGAAACCGAGCGAAAGGCTGTTGCTCATGAGTTGATCGATTTTGACCACAAGTTCTCCCGACTCTTCTCTGGTCGCCCAGCAAAAGACATTATGGACGAGGAGGGGATTAGCATGGAAGAATTTAAGGATGCCTTTTCCAAAGGAAATATGTTTGCAAGCGGAACCGGTATGGCTCTTCACTATTTAATCCTCTTCTTCTCGCACGATTATTCTAACACCAGAACTAGCCGTGGATTACAGCAATAGCGCCATTGTTCGAAAGCCCGACGAATCAAAACAAGAGGCAGGCGTAGTGAGCATTGAGACCTTGGCTACAGGGCTCAAGGTCGGCCAAAGGATCCCTAGTGTGAAGGTATTGAACCAATCGGACGCCCGACCATGGCACCTTCACGAGCGTCTCCCAAGCACCGGAGCCTGGAGACTTATTCTCTTTCCAGGAGATGTCAGCAAGGAAAAACAAAAGAACCGACTCAATAATCTGTCCAAGGAACTAGCCAGTCCTACATCATTCCTCAAACGTTTCACACCAAGCAGGTCTCGGTATGACTCTGTCATTGATGTCCTGACAATTCATGCAGCAAAACGCTGGGACGTAACTATCCTAGACTTCCCCGAAGTCCTCAGGCCCTATGACGAGGTAGAAGGCTGGGACTACAACAAAATATTTGTCGATGAAGAATCTTATCATGAAGGTCATGGCAAAATCTACAAGAATTTTGGTGTTGACCCGAATGAGGGATGCGCCGTCATTGCCCGACCAGATCAGTACCTGTCCTACGTTGGGAAACTCGATGATTATAAATCTCTCGATGAGTTCTTCTCGGGATTTTTGCGGCCCCAAAATGCGGCATGAGTCCCCAGATTACCCATAATTTTAAATAGAATGGGACCTAGATGTCTTGCGAACTTCTGTTATGCCCGATTCAACCGCAGGAAACCTAACCTTTATGCTCTTCCGTGATATGTCGTGAAAATTTTGATCGAATGTTCACAAGCGCCAGCAATTTAGTCGACTCAAGCCTAGTACTTAAGTTCGAGGACCCCTTTAAGGTACAAGGTTCATCGCAGTCGCCTCATGTTGGTCAATATCGCAAGGCTCGGCAGAAGTCTCATTTTTGTTGTTCCTATTGTTTTTTGTGCTCGTATCAGCTGCTGACCGCGTATTCCTAGAGAGAGAAGCTGCCCTCACTAATAGGGTAGTTAGTACATAACATTTGATAAAAGGGAGATGTGGACAGGTGAAAAAGTGGCTAAGTTCAATCAGGGGTGCATGCAAGGCTCACATGCGCATTTCTAGAAGGTGAATGAATTCACAAGCCTTATCTACATTCCTGTATATCATAATAAAACCCGTTGAATTTGTATTAGAGTTAGCTTTGAAGGGGTTTCTTCTTGCGTTACCTTTAGGCTCCAGCGACCATTGTGGTCGTTGTACCAGTGGATTAAGAGTAGATATCCAGGCAGTCTGACCCTTGGTTTCTGACCTTGATGGGCTCCTGTTCCCACCAGCGGAACGGCCTTCACAAATCACTTCAAAATAATAAAACCCGGACTTTGTTCCAAAAAGAAAACAATTATGTTTAGAGATGCGCGGTGTCTATTCCCCAGTGGTGGAACAGATTACGCACTGGGAAGTGGGTACCCTGAAGGCACTTAAAGCGGCAGCTAACACTAACCCATTCCGCTACAAAATTTTGCTTGTCCTACGATTAGTGGGGTGAGAATTTGTAAAATTTGCAAGTTGAAAACGAACCATTCAATGCCGAAACGGCTCGTGTCCGATATGTCCTTCTTGCCAAGCTCATCTAAACAACTTGAAGAATACACAGACCAAATTATCGAGTTTCTCAATTCCTCTCTGGTTCGCCAGATTAGCGGAGGGATACACGTCAATGATGCGATAAAACACGATGCCTGGGGGGCCTTGCCTCGAGAATGGACAGCCTTTTGGGAGTCACTCCCGGATCACCGCATTGCCCAGAATGATCTTATAGAGAGCATCGATGAAGCAAAAAACAGGATTGAGAATCAGGAGGTACCCAGCCTCGTCCAATCTCGGCCCCAATCCCTGACAGATTGGTTGCAAAAGCTCAACTCTCTCGCTATTCCACGCACCCAGTGGGCAGCCCCCGGGATTGAGCTGCCGGAAATACTCAAGACTCGAATGAATACCAAAAAAATATCAGAAGTCTCAAATGCTGTAGCATATATCGGAAACATATGCGAAGCAAACGGCATCACTCACATCATCGATATGGGATCTGGGCAAGGGTACCTTTCCAACTCGTTGGCTTTCCTCCTCCCAACTGTGCGAGTTCTCGCCATTGATGGTAGCGAGTCCCAGATAGCTGGTTCTAAAGCCTTCACCACTTCCTTAGGTATCCCCGAGGACAGGCTCCATCACTTGGTTCGTTACATTGACGGCGATGATTCATTGATAGTGGAGATGCAGGCATGGGCACGCGGGGAAAAGTGTATGTTGGTGGGCCTTCATGCTTGCGGACAATTGTCGGAGCACATGATCAGTTATTTTACAACTACACCGTCCATCGCATGTCTAGGGGCGATCGGCTGCTGTTATAACCACATTGTCGTGCAATCAGTCACTTGCCCGAATGGATTCCCAATCAGCAAGCGACTGAGAAAGATGAGCGTGACACTCAATCCCACGGCGCTCATGATTGGATGCCAGGCGCCGAATAATTGGCAAAAAGCAGATTTGACCAGAGATGAATCAATATTCGCAAACAGACGCTTCTATCGGACCGTTTTAGAAAAACTCTTTTACGATAAGGGAATAGAGTTCGACTCGGAAGACAAACCTATTTGGGGCACTAGGAACGGAGATACGGTCAACTTTCGGAAGTTTGCGATGCGGGCCATGCAATGTCTTGGTATTGGCCATGAAAAAATATCAGCAGGGGAAATTCTAGAATATGAGAGTCGGTATCAGGGATATAAAGGGAAGATAGCTATCTTGTGGACGCTTAGTGTCATATGCTGCAAACTCGTTGAGAGCATTATCGCCGTGGATCGATACTGGTTTCTTGTTGAGCGGGGAATGGCGAATGTCGATATTATCCCGATATTTGACTACAGGATTTCACCAAGAAACCTCATGATAGTCGCCAAAAAATAGTATAAATGAATAATATCTCAGCTTCCTCACTGCTAGATATTCATAGTCTAGATCATCCCAGAGAAACTCTGCTGATTAAAACACTAATGATTGAGGAGCTGGAGAACATTAGTTCCCGAGATTTGACAAATGCATTTTTACGGTATTATGAGACAAAACACAAGTAACACGTGACTGGGCATGGGTTGCTGCTTTTGTGACCTTGTCGGTCGCTGGCTCAACTTCGGCTGAGCTATTTATCAGCCTTCATCAGCCTTCATCAGCCCTGCTCACCTCTTTGGCTAAGAAGCAACTGGGTGCCCACTCTAGATCCCATTTATGGGCCCTTAATCTCTAGGCCTTCTCCATTACCCAATCTAACTCCCAAGAATATGATGCAACCCCAATCAGGAGCCTCAGGCCTCCTTTTAGGACTGAGAACTCAGCTTATGATCCTTTGACGAGGTCCTAGAACTTGGCTAAATCCTTCCGATTCTACTGTATCGCGTTAGTAAGCAATTTGTGAGTTTTATACCCCATGTTGCCCCTGGTCCTTCCATTCGTATCAAGGCCTATGCTTGGTATTTAGACTAAGAATTTACTCCATTTCTTCGTTATTAATCCTGAATGTGGTATTTACATTTGAATCACCAAACTAAAGTCTTTTAACTATTCGACCTTTTAACAACTTCTTACCCTCCCCATTCATCAACCTAAGTCTTTTCAATGGGAAGATCTAAGAGTGCAGCTGACTCTCTGCGCTTAGGCTGCAAAAGGAGTTTAGCAAAGGAGAGTAATATTGTGAATAGCGAGTTGGTCTACAGGACCCTCTAGCCTTGTTAGAGACAAAAAATGGATTGCCTACAGAAGGCTGTTGAGGCTTATTGTCACAAGCTGAAGCCTGGTGGAGGATTACGGCCACGCCGTATCCACCTAGATTAAGCTTCCTGACCACTTTGGTAGCGAGGGCACACCAAGGCATATATAATCAGAAGAATGCATTCTTCTGATCGCCTTTTCTTCCTTTCCTCTCTAGCTTTAGATAGACCAGTTCAGAGCACCGTTCAGGTTGAACAAACCCAGGACCAGCCCTTCACACTTATATTCTAACATGTGTGATTGCAGATGGCAAATTTACGCTTAACTGTACGGTAGCTTCACGTGACTCAACACTGGGCTCCATAAGAGCCCTAAGGGATTCTTCTTCTACATAAGACAGAGGAGTTGTGATCATTAGGATCCAAATTAGCTTTCAATACAACTTGGTTACCTTCAATTGATCTCTTTGACCAATTGACCCATTACCAGACGTAACATCTCTTTTTGTTATTTGCAGTATTGCTCAAACCCAACGTGCCTGATCCGTCTTGCAACATAAAACCTACGGCTTATATTGCTGGATCCCCCAAACCGCACTACCCTGTAGTAAGGTTTGGACCAGACCGTTACATCCGCAGCCTCACTTGAGGAGGGGTGTTGGAAATGTCTCACATACTCCAAGCGAGGCTTATGTAACAAGAGACAATCCCAAGGGATAGAGATTACTTATACCTCCTTTCCATAGAACATTGCGGAATGAGCTCACGCTGCTGAGGCAAGAAGCGAGCAGGCCAACAACACAGAGGGGCGTTCGCACATAAAACGCTCGAGGAACGAGAGGCCTAACTAAGAGCTGGTCGGGAAGGGCCCTGCGGGCCCTTCCCTCCCCTTGCCCCCACCCGCCCACCCTTATGAGGCTTGAAGCTTGCGTACATCACATGACTGTAACACTCAGACCACAGCTAAACCCAGAGAGGCAAAAACCAAGGGGGGGGAGGGGGCCCCAAAAACAGTAGGCCGGTAAGAAGAAAACAGGAATGTGCCCGTCCGCCAGTTGGAAGTCGGAAGGCGGGCTGGGCGGGCAGACTGGCGGCTCCCTTGCACTATTAGTCTTTCGGCACGAGGCTTAAAGCTGGCCCTTGCTTTGTTTGTTTGTGAAAATAGTGCTCTAATCAAGTGTATTTAGTTCTAGGGAGGCAAGGAAAGAAGTTAGGCAAAAGAATTGATCTTTTAGCCTTATATATATCATTTTAAGGAGTACCCCATGATCAAATTCCCCAGTCGTGTCAAATAATAGCCACGAAAAAGGCTATGAATCATTCTCACGTTTAAATAGCTCCTGCCGGCAAGCTCTTATCTTTGCCACTGTTTTCGCTCTTACTGATCTCAGACTCTCTTCCCCCTTTTTTCGCCACCAACGGCTTCCTGAGCTATCCGCTTGAGCAATCCGCTTGAGCAGGATTGTGGCATAGATTTCTTTGGCCTTGGGGGAGCTTTGTGTTTGCAGTATGTTCCTCGGGCTCACAGGCTCTACTTGTTCCTGGCGCGACATCATCAGAACGCTCTGTTCTAACCGATGGCGATGGAGGCGTTTTGGTAGTTTGATTTGGCTTTGGGGTTGCTTGTACCTGTTTATGTCACACACAAAATACGGTTAAACCACTGGCAAAAGTGTAAAGTACCCTACAGCAGGTACCAGCGTATTTTGTGTATATATGTAATGCGACAGTTTAGGTTTACTGTAAGCCATGGTAAGATCTGGAGTTATGCTAAAGGTGCTATTGAGGTAGTTGCTAGTGCCTTGGTTATAGGGTTCTAAGAGAACTACTTTTTCTTTAGGATTGCCTCTATCTAGGTGTCTTATGGTGAGAGCTTAATTATGATTAAACATGATAGCGCTGACTCTTTTAAGCTATTTACTTTCTGAACTTCTGCGGCGCTTTAGTCGCCGCCTAAAAGACCTCCACTCTTCTAAAATACGTAATGATGATACTGTACGTGGATGATGTATACCAAGGACTCGTTGCCGAGCCTGGACGCAAGATTCCATTAGCGCTAGTGCTTCTTCATAGCGGTCTTGGCTGTTCCAAGTAAAAGCCAGGTTATTCATGCTGGTTAGCGTATCTGGATGGTCGGCTCCTAGCTTGGTCTTGCGAGTCTCCATCACTTGCACCTGTAGCTTCTCTGCCTCTTCCCATCGGCCTTGGTGCCAAAATATTAATACAAGATTGGCCATACTAGTCATTATATCAGGATCTTCAGGCCCAAGAACCTCCATTCTCAAGTCTAATGCCTCTTTGTGCATTTTAACTGCTTCGTCATAGTTCCCCTCATCGGTTAATACCATTCCTAACCTATTCATACTACTTAGTATAACTTGGTCTATCGGCCCAATCATGTCTTTCCTCCATTTGAACACTTTTAGGTGTATTAAAATAGCATTTTTATACTCTCTAAGAGATTGATAGCAATACCCAATATTATATAGTAGATTAATTGTATTTATCTCTCCACAGATTTCTTCAATACTTATTGTATATAGGCCATGGGAAATATATTGGGCATATCTTCTGGACTGTTCATGGCCACTGTCTGGGGTTAATTACATCAAGTGCCCAATGGTCCTTTTTGCAGTCTGGATCCACCTTTGATTTGTCTTTAACCAGTCTTGTGTAACATGGTGGATAAGGAGATGCATATTGTAAACATCCGCCTCTTTCTGCCTAATCAAAAATACATAAGCTGTAAGTATACCAATAACTTCCACCTAATTAAGTTAAGACAATATAGAAGGAAAGAGCAACAACGGGATATTCTATGGCGCAATACAGGCCAGAAAAGAAAGGTACTCAGCAGCCAGTCGGTTCTCCTTCTAAATTTATTCAAAAGAAATTAGCCATATTATAGCCACGGCATTAGCTGATTCCCTTGCACGGGTCGGATCTTTGAAATCCATTTACAATAACTTGGTTAGAAATTGACAGGTCTCTAAAAAGAGCATAACATATTTCTCCAGAGTACAGCCTTTTTTCCTTATAAAAGCAAGTACTTAAATAATAGCCAAGGGCAAATAGATTAATAAGCTTAGAAACTTACTTATAGCACTTTCTAAATAGAGTGTTTTTTCCTACTACAAAGAATCTAAATAGCCTTATACTAAAACTCTTACTTCACCAGAATCCATATTTCCTAATTCATAAACATCATTTTATACTAAATCAATAGCAATCTCGCGGTTGCGTGTAGTAAAAAGAATTAATCCATATTGGCTCTTAGGAAGATAATCGTATAGACAATAGCCATTAACTTCAGTAGATAGAACGCTCATATCATCCACATTATCAATGACCATTAGCCACCTCTCTTGTTCCTGGCTACTAAGCTTCTCGCGAACTGGCTGGAGTATATCTATTTCTAAGTCATCGGCACCTGGAATGCACAGGCATTTAGCGATTTTCCGATTTAATTCCTGAAACCGATCTATTATAAACAAAGAGACCCAGTATATTGCACAGTGGGAATAGATATCTTGAACTTAGTATGCCAGTTCTGTGGCAACAGCGGTCTTCCCACTACCTCCTAGGCCGTGGATAGCAACGCAGTAATGCTATTCTAGATCCTTAAGACATTAGTAGAGATATATAAGGATACTATTTTGGCCGGTAAATTGTCAGTTTCTAGAAAATAGCAATATACATAGCACTATTGAAACATCGATTAATTAGTTAGTATTCATTATACAGTCACTCTATGCTATAAGGTGTAGCCTACCTCTTATTAGAGCTAGGTTTGCTATATCCCTTGGTGGAATAACCGATAGGATCTCCTTTGCATACGCTGCTGCTACCGCCGCCGCGTACGGCTGCCACATCTTGTTTTTATGAGAATCGGCATAATCGCAGATACCACGCACCACAAGGCAGGGGAAGTTGTTCATTAGGCCAGCTGCCTCCATTTCAAAGCAGAGGATATTGCCACCGAGGCTTTGGTAAATACTATCACGCTTGATGCCGTCTTTTATGAGTGAGTTGGCTGACGCAATGTTGCCGTAATGGATCTGTACCATTCTGTGTTGAGAGCGGGGGTCTCTTTGGACTAGCTGCTGCTCGTCACATCCAGCGCAACTCGGGCCACTCTTGTGCTGGTATGTTGATTGAAACAATCGATCTGGGCCTGCTTCCTCCCGCTGGAACACCGGGTTTTGTTCAAGCTTGGAGAGGTAACTTGCAAAGGTGCTTTGCATCTGGAAGTGATTCGATTGCACCTGGGCGACTGCACTCAGCAATAGGCTTGGCGGCTTATCAAGGTGGCTAGTCTGTTCGAATCTGCCGCCGGGCAGTCGCTTCCCCATGTCATACTGTATCACGCCGCCGTGCCCGCTGCTGGGTTGACTAACGACTACGTCGCCCAAGCGGATATCGACCTCGGACGGGACGCCGCCGCCGACACCAACCATGAGACCGATCCTGGCATTGTGGAAACGGTCTGCCAAGCGCGTTGCGATGGTTGCGGCGGAGGCGATGCCGATCACGCCGGCGGGTAGACAGGCGATCACAACGTTGTGGTCATGGACCCGGCCTAGTGTATATAGGGTCGTGTCGCCGTTTTGCAGTGGCGGGGGTTCGTGTTTCTCGTCGAGCATCTCGGCAGCTGCGGCGTGTTCGATGGGCAGTGCGCTGATCCAGCCGATGGTATACTCGTGCGGGGATAGCCGCTTGCGCATCGGAGGGGTAGACATAACGGGGTTTAGGAGTTGGAAGTGGTTTAGCAGTCTAACTGTCGTTGAATAGCGTTAAAAAGTATTGAGTTGTAACCAGCAACTATTGTTAGAATATAAGCCTCAACAGCCTTCTGTAGGCAATCCACTTTTTGTCTCTAACAGGTTATGAGCCCGGGTATCTTCCAAGATATTCGGGTGATTATAAATTGCTAAAAACCATCTACATCTACCCCACACAAAATGTCATCAAGCACATCTAGCTCGGGCTCCTCGAGCTCCAGTGCCCAATCGCACATATCCGTTAGCCCTGAGCCGGAAGCCACTGTCCCTACCTTCCGTCCACCTACAGGGGCTGCCCAACAACAACAAAACAGTACTCTTCGCCGCTTTGAGAGCCTCTCACCATTCCCCTCAGTTTCCTTTGGGTCCCCATTTACGAATTCAATAGAGCGCCGCGACCAAAGAAACACTACCATTGACAACATCCCAATCACGGAAGGGGAAGCACAACATGTACATGGCGAAGCGACGTCCATATTTCCGGAAGGACTTCAACACCCTAGACGATTCCTCCGCAGCCAAAATGTCAATCGATACCTTGCAGAGACTTTCGGAGAAGAACAACCACTCGATCCATCAGCCCTTACCGAATTCTTCAGCGATGATATGGCATACATACAAACGCCCACAAGGTCCCAGCACCACACAAGCAATAATCATGCCAATGCAATGCTACCCACCCTTAACCAACCTCTGCCCCCGACCAAGGGTCGAACACCCGAGATAACAACCACTAAGGAAAGGAGCGGCCGAAAATCAAGAAAGCACCTACGATTAAACGAATTCGACTACGAAGTACAAAACAAAGTGGCAAAAGTGTGTGGAACTGGATCAAGTTACAATGCTGTTCCACAACTCAAAGGAGCTGAAAACTGGGCCGAATGGGATGAAGGCATTAAAAATGCAGCCCTGGCAGAGCACGTCATACGCATCCTGAATGGTACCCAAAAGGAACCAACAAGGCCAGAAGAGAATTGCTCAACAAAGGAATGGAACCACTTCGTCCATCAGAGCGCCTACTGGAATTACATGAACGATAACCTCCTGGCAGGCATACGAGGTAGATGCTCGAACTTTATGATCGAAAAGATCAGAGGTATAGAAAAGGCACGAGATGCCTATCTGATCCTCCAGAAAGACAGCCAACAACGTGGCGCAAGCATCCTCGGCGACACGATCGGCAACCTTATTTCAGATACCTTACAGTCCTACAAAGACGTAAAAGAATACGCTCAAATATTCACTGAGAGACTCTATACGATCGAACGCATGCAATTAAGCTGGAAGGTCCCCGAGGAACTCTGCCAGCTATGGTTCCTCACTAACCTAGGTGATACCTTTTCCACCTTCCGCAGTACACTATACCAAAATTACAAGATTGCCGGCATTGGAGAAGGCACTCCACTCAGCCTTACCCAGCTCATAGCCCGAGCTAAAGACGAATGGCAGCGCCACAAGAATGAACAAAAGATCTCCGCATCCGCGGCCTCTATTGCTACCTCCGGGACAGCATACATGGTTACCACAAATAATCGCCCGACTTACAACAACCGCCCCAATAACCATTGGAAAAACAATAAGCGACCAGGGAATTTCGGTCAGAATAACTATGTCAAGCGTACTAGATTCTCAAAACCAGAAAACTACACAGGTCCCTTTCAAAAGACCTGCTCAATCCATGGATGGCTTCCAAACAGAGCAAACCACAATGACCTAGAATGCCTCATGCAACAGAAGGACAAGAAACCAGTAACAGCATACAATGCAGAGGCAGACATGCCACAAAGCATAGACCCAAACAAAGTGGATGCTCTCCTGGCCTGGCCCAGTGACACTCCAGACTGCTATATGGCTACAATTGACGAAGGAGCTATACGCACCACAACGACAGAGGGAAACGAAACCAATGCCCGCCGTTTGGATTAGATATTCGATAACGCATCCAAATATCATATTTGCTGCAACCGATACATGTACTCAGAGTACACAGCATTTAAAGAACCTATCCCGATGAATGGTGTAGGTCAAGGAGCTGTGGCACTTGGCTTTGGAAAGGTCCCAGTTATCGTTCAGCGAGTTAATAACACAAAACTCATTTACCTGTCACAAACGCTCTTTGTTCCGTCCATGACGGTTAATCTACTCTCAATTGGTGCTATTACTGAAAGACAAGCCTTTATCTACATCCAAGATCGTGAAAGCGCCTTCGTCAAATACAAAGATACACTCATTATTCAAGGCACTACACATGGAAGATTTAAACATCTCAACTACTCTCAAGCAGAAACCATGCAATATTGGAATATACCTGAAGTAAGCCAGCATCCTGCTGCATTCGTAACAAACAATACCACTAAATCAGTGTCCCTGCACACACTTCACATTCGCCTGGGTCATCTTAACTACAATGACTGTAAACGGCTTGCCAAAGATCATCAGATCCTTATTACAAACACAGATCCAGGACCTTGCACAGCCTGCATACATGGAAAGGGAAAGGCTAGCAACATCCAAGCAGTCACCCACAGAGCACTAAATAGAGGGCAAAAGCAAACAGCTGACCTCGGAGGCCCAATAACGCCAAAGAACCCATCAGGCGAGTCCTACTACCTATTAATCATTGATGATCTAACTAAGAAACCACGCACATACTTGCTCAAGGAGAAAGCACAATCAGGAGCACTTATCGAAGCCGATACACAGATGATCGAAAATCACACATACATGACAGTTAAAGAATACCGACTTGACAATGGCGGCGAATTCAAGAATAAAGCTTTACTCAATTTCTTCAACCGCAAAGGCATCCACGCAGAGTTCACTGCACCCTACCAACCAAACCAGAACCCTACAGAACGAGCACACCAGACAATATGGAATAGGGTTAGAGCAGTATTCTATGATAGTAAACTACCCAAAGAACTATGGGGAGAAATACTGCATGCGGTCGTCTATCTATGGGAACGATCTCCTCACAGTGCCCTTGACGGCATGACTCCCATTGAAGCCTGGAGTGGCCTAAAAGCACCCATTATGCACTTCAGGAGACTTGGCTGTAAAGCCTATAAGCTTGTTCCAAAAGCAAAGTACCCAAAGAAGCTAGACGATCGAACTCAGCTATGCTTTCTCGTTGGATATGAGGCTGAGAACATATATCGCCTCTGGAACCCTATCACTGGACAAATTGAGCGGGCCAAAGAGGTCATCTTCGATGAAAACATCCGCATAAACTGCCAATCTGAATACAAGCTTCCCCAAAGAAGCGCAAACCTACCAGCCCTACCCGCGGCTAAAGAAATCCTCCCCCTCGAGCAGCTGAATCGCTTCCAGCAACTTGAACCAAATGAACTCTCCATACTTGATAAACTTGCAGTACGGTCTGAGGAGGGGACACATGAACAACCTGATAGGTTTAATCTACAAACCATACCACAAGCAACAACCTCAAGAGTTCATACGAACAATGCTCAAATAGAACCAGTTGCCTACCAAACAGACACAAATACAGCCTCAAGGAAACGACCTCGGTCAGACCTCGAAGATGAGACTCCGCAAGAACTGGCCATGATGGAAGAGATAATGAATGACCTACTGAGTGACTCACAGAACAAAAAGCCAAATATCCAAGCGTATCTTGCGACTCTTCAAGAGGCCTTGGAAAGCGATGAGCCTAAAACACTAAAACAAGCTCAAAACTCTTACCTATGGCCAAAGTGGAAACTCGCCATGGAAGAAGAATATAACTTACTTATTGAGAATGGCTTATTCACCATTATTAACATAGACAAAACACAACATATACTATTAGGAAAATAGGTCTTCAAAACAAAACTCGGACCCACAGGAAATATTGAGCGCTATAAAGCTCGGTGGGTAGTTCGGGGCTTTGAACAAGAACACGGAATTGATTACAAAGAAATATTTGCCTCTGTTGTACGTCAAAAGACGTATAGGCTGCTATTTGCCATTGCTGCCATCCTTGACTGGGAAATCGAACAGATGGATATCAAAACTGCCTTTCTATATGGGAGAATTGACAAGGAAATCTATGTGGAAATGCCTCATGGATTTGAAAGGCAAGGCAAAATATGCAAGCTACTAAAAGCACTTTACGGCCTAAAGCAAGCACCCCGTATTTGGTTCAAAACACTCTCACAGGCATTAACAAAGATGGGCTTTAAGCAGTCTCAATTTGACGAAGCAGTGTTCATCAAAAAGGACATTATCATATGTGTCTATGTGGACGATTTGCTATTCTTTGGCCCTAATATCAATATAATCAACCAAGCAAAAGAGGGACTAAAGAAGCGATTCAAAATGACCGACCTGGGTCCTGCACACTACTTTCTTGGAACCCTAATCATTAGGGACAGAAAGGCAAAGACCATCGCACTATCTCAATAACCCTATCTTGAGCGCTCCCTCAAATAGCTCAACTTCACACAGATAAAACCACAGCATACTCCAATGGATACCTCTGAGAAACTCACTCCTGCAGGAAAGGACGATGAAGTCTGCACGCCTGAACTCAGAGAGCTTTACCAACGAATTATTGGAACCCTCATGTTTTGTATGGTAGGAACACGAGTCGACCTAGCCTACCCAGTGGCAAAGTTAAGTCGATTTATATCAAAGCCTATGCCTCTACATCTGTCTGCGGCAAAAAGGGTACTAAGATATGTTAAATACACCATCGACTATGCATTGGTTTTCGATAGAAGGCTCAACCTAAAGATTACTGGATTCTCTGATGCAGAATGGGCCAAGGACCCCAGCGACTCCAAGTCAATTGAGTGCTACATATTCAGAGTTACAGGAGGGGCGATCAACTAGAAAAGCAAGAAACAATCGTTTATTTCCACCTCCAGCACTGAATCGGAATATCTTAGCCTCCACGGCGCCGGACTAGAAGCAACCTACCTAAGTGGACTAATTGAGGAACTACACAAAGATCAAAGGCCAATCGCATTGCACACTGATAACAATGGAGCAGACAACCTTGCAAAGGATGCCAAATTTCACGAAAGAACCAAGCACATCCGAGTAAGATACCACAAAATACGAGAACTAGTTAACGACGGTACAACATCAGTTGAATGGATTCCACGAGAACAAAACCCGGCAGACCTTGGCACAAAGGCACTACCAGCACAGGAACCAGAGAAATGGGTCAAGGAAGTCGGACTAAGGCGGATTAAAATAAAAGAAGGAAATCATATTGACTGCGTTAAAGATTGCTGTAAATGAGCAGGCGGTTGCTACTCTTTTCCCGCACAGGGTTTTTAATGAGGGCAACAGGATTACCAATACTCGACTTGTCACCCAGCCTCACTTGAGGAGGGGTGTTGGAAGTGTCTCGCGCATTGCAAGCGAGGCTTATATAACAAGAGACAAACCCAAGGGATAGAGATTACATATATCTCCCTTTACACACAGAACACTTGTTCTTTAGACTTAATACTACACACATCACATCATATACGTAACAGGTTATGAGCCCGGAATAGTGTAGTGGTCAAGGCGAAAACATACCACACAAACGGAAAGATCGCTAGTTCGATTCACATCGATGCCACACTTCCGCAGCGCAACAAAAACACCTAACACAGAAGGGCACATGAGCAATCAACACCCCCTATATATTTCATCTCTCGCGGCCACACAGTGCCCACATTCACACATTCACATCGGCTATTGAGCCAGGGAGCGTGTTAGAATATAAGCCTCAACAGCCTTCTGTAGGCAATCCACTTTTTGTCTCTAACAACTATAAGCAGTGGTAATAGTCGTAGTACGATTGTGGATGATTCTGTATTTGCTTAATTTGCCCTGAGGAAGAATCTGTCATCCCGGGAGACGTACGTGTTTTATCCCGCAATGTTATAGCAGAAATTGCAGCCTGCTGCGGAATACTTAGTATAAGCCCAATGGCTTAGTTATATTACCTTCATTGGATAGTTATTTTTCATGGCGTCCAATAAGAATATGCCAAGAGCAGATTATGGTAGTAAGGCAGACAGCAGACATAGAGAGCCTACTTTCATAATAGGTTATCCGTGTATTTTGCTAGGCACATAGAGCAGCTAGGTATGCTTGGTTAAAACCGTAACTAAGCTATCGGATGCCTAGGCAAGTAACATGGTCATCAAGAGACCCTAGCATTGAGGCCTCTTCACCGGCTTGTGATCGACGGCTAATTAATTAACCTTACCTTCAACGTTAGGCAGCCGCGGCAGTAGCAGCCATATTTGTCAGATATATGATGTGATGTATGTGGTATTAAGTCTAAAGAACAAGTGTTCTGTGTGTGAAGGGAGATATATGTAATCTCTATCCCTTGGGTTTGTCTCTTGTTACATAAGCCTCGCTTGCAGTACGCAAGACACTTCCAACACCCCTCCTCAAGTGAGGCTGGGTGACAAATCGTGTATTAGTAATCCTGTTGCCCTCATTAAAAACCCTATGCGGAAAAAGAATAGCAACCGCCTGCTCATTTACAGCAATCTTTAACGCAGTCAATATGATTTCCTTCTTTTATTTTAATCCGCCGTAGTCCGACTTCCTTGGCCCATTTCTCTAGTTCCTGTGCTGGTAGTGCCTTTGTGCCAAGGTCTACTGGGTTTTGTTCTCGTGGAATCTATTCAACTGATATTATACTATCATTAACTAGTTCTTGTATTTTGTGGTATCTTACTCGGATGTACTTAGTTCTTTTATAAAATTTGGCATCCTTTGTGTAACGATCTGGCCGATTTCCCAAGGGATAAACCAATCAGAAGGCAGGGTTTATGTTGGCAGAAAGATCAGAGCGCGTATGGTAGTACTAAGCAATAAGTCGCCTATTCACAAAGAGGTGTTACGTTTGGTAATGTGTCAATCGGTGATTGATGTAACCAAGTTGTATTGAAAGCTGATCAAGACCGTTCCTTATGGTGCGACTTGATCCGTCTATATACTTCTAATCTTGTCGTGGAGCGCGTGGTGCGCTTTGGTGCGCAGGGTGCGATGCCATTCGCACCTGTCGCTCCTGTCGCTCCCGTCGCTCCTATCTTGATTGGCTACCGTAATAACTCAGCAAATTCAACCTTGGCAAAGTGGGGAATATGCAGATGCCTCAAACACTAAACCACATGTAGTAAAGCGATCCGGCGGCTCTGCAAGCTGCAATATCAAGATTGAGGAGATTTCGGGCTGGCTTTTCCGTATGCAAAAAACCCCTCAATGGCAATGGCAATGAATTTCTTGGTGTTGTGATCAATTTCTTCTCTTTTCAATGCCATAAATACAATGCCGCTCAATCCAGTTGATCCAAATACCCGTACGACGCAGCGCAAGCGAGGTCCAAAGAAGAAGAAGCTTTCCGACCGTACATTTAACCCATCTAAGCCAATCCAACGCCTTGAAAGAAGCTATTCCATACGGAAGAAAGAAGAGGTTGTGATGTGGCTATTGCACCACCGAGTTCATGATCCTGAGGGCCCAAAACACAGGCATATCTCCGAGGGCTACCGTCGCCCTTATATACGTGAGGCTGCCGTATACTTCAAGATCCCTGAGGATACTATCAAATACTGGTGGATAAGAAGAGATAGCCTACACCTTCTGACCCGTATATACCAACCCCAATGGCCTGATCTTGAAGATGAGCTTTTTCAACAGTTTTTACAGCATCGAGCAGAGCAGAAGATGGCCACAGTTGCTTGGTTCCGGAAGACCAGCCGTGATATCTTCAAAAGGCTCTATCCATCTATTCCAGCTATTTTTACCTTTTCAAATGGCTGGTTTAATGGCTTCAAAAGAAGACATAGTATTGTACGCAGAAGGATTACAAAACAAGCCACTAGACGACCAGACGAATATATCCCTATAGTAAATTCCTTCCTTCGCTTTATCCGTCGTGTCTCACAGCTCAAAGACCAGCTGCATGGTGATCTTGACCGTCTTCTGGAATCACCAAGGCGCCGCTATGGAAGAAATCGTATAGTCAACTTGGATGAAACACCAATTCCATTCGAATACCTTGATGGCTATACATATGACCAGCAAGGGGCTCGTACAATAGCTGGCAAGTCGGATCGCAGTGGGTGGAATAAGCGGCAGGCCACCTTAATTTTATATATCTTTGCTGATGGCATTCCAAGGCTAAAGCCAAAGATCATCTTCCATGGTATGCCTAAAGGCAGGATAAATAAGGAAGAAGGGCACCTTTATTCCTCAGAGGTGACGGTCGAATTCAATGAGACTGCGTATAACAATGAAGATCTTTTATCAACCTGGATTACAGAGGAAATGGCGCCTTTGAGCTGCAATGGCGAGTACCTTTTGATCATGGATGTTGCTTCATTTCATAAGTCCGATCTTATTCTGCAACAGCTTCGGGATACACAGGTTATACCTGCTTTAATTCCTGCTGGTTGTACAAGCCTTCTTCAACCTCTAGATACAGCAATCAACAAGCCATTTAAACAGTGGCTTTCAGAGGCAACAGAGGCATACGTGCTTGAACGTGAAGCCCAAGGAAAGACAGAGTGGTCAGTTTCTGATAAGCGGATTATGACAACACACGTCGTGGCTCAAGCTGCTCGTGCACTAGCAGAAAGGACTAATCTAGTCGAAAAGGCATTTCTAGATTGCGGCATTAGCGTACGACCTGACGGAAGCCAGGATCATCTTATTCGAATTAAAGATATCCCTTTGGATAAAATTGACCTTTCAGGTTGGGAAGAGATTGACATTACACCTGAAAAAATAGACCTAAAATTGGATGAAGTAGTCGATGCAATCTCTGATGAAGAGGAGCTAGAGCTGGCTGCCGATGACCTTAATTTTGCGTACATGACTCTCAATATCATAGTGTTGAAGGGGCTGCTACGAGAGAAAGGGCTTTCAACAGCTGGGTCAAAGAAAGAGCTCATAGCCAGGCTTCTAGACCATAAGGATAGCTAGAAAACATCATAAATGTGTACGCAGACCTCATCACGATGCCTCAATTGCCGCAAAATTGGAAGAAGGCGGGGAAGGGAGTCAAATGATGCATTTACTATTACGGGTTAGTGCGTTAGGCACCTGCATATTCCCCACTTTGCCAAGGTTGAATTTGCTGAGTTATTACTGTATGTCTCTACTGTAGGGTAGCTGGTTGTTTACGTAAGGAGTTGTTCTGCCATCCTAGACCGCTTTGGTTATGACATGGGTCGTAACAAAAATAGACTTGAGTTCTAAGGCTTTTGATACAATGTGCATTGGGAAATGGTTGGGGTTTGAGCTTGAGGTTATATTTGAACTATGTGTTTTTTTTTATGGGCTTGGTCTTTCTGGTGATAATCTAGACATGTGTAGTATGTCTTGAATTAGTGCGGGGTTTAAGACTGATGGCACCTTGTGCACAGGTTTCCGGATAGAGTAGTCATCTTGATAAATCTTGCCTTTAAATATAAAGATATTTGCTATTAAGACAAAGCAAAACATAAAATAACCTGCTTATTCTCTCTGGGTCTATTTAATTTCTTAAATATATTCCCAAAGCTATTGCGATTGTTGTAATTTGTTATCATTCTTAAGTCTGATGTTGCCCTTTGAATGTATAGAAGAGAGGAGGGGAAAAAAGAAAAGAAAGAAGCTAAGACTTTTCCACTCAGTACCAATGAATATTATGCATATTAAAGGAGACTTGAGTGAGATAGTTAAAATGTTGCTATTGGTGTGTGTGGTGTAGTAGTGCATTGTGGCGAATGCGATGTGGCGTAGATGTAGGCAGCAGTGGGGAAGCAAGGATCGCCCGTCCGTGCCCTTCGGAATCATCATCACGTGTGCGGCCAAAACCGAGTAAGGTTTTAATACGTCTCTGATCTGATCTCTGATCTCTGATCTCTGATCTCTGATCAATCAATCAATCGACCGAAAGACAAGACATAGATGAAGTTAACAAAGTCAAGTTCTTGTATGAAGGAATTTAGAATATAGAATGAAGTCCGGCCAATTTACGTCTACTAGAACATGCATAATCTCCTTGTGGCCTTCCGCGGCAGCAAGCCACAAGGGCGTCTCACCTCTATTATTCTGGGTAGCTGGCAGGGCATAATATCAAATATACTTCAATGTATGGTTTTATTGTTATACTATTAGCAAAACTGTGCATTGTTTTCCCAATGCTTGCCCAGAACGGTGTCGCCATGTTCTTTGCCAACCTTCTTCTCTCTTTCGTCAACTGTTTGTCGGAACACCTTTTCAGCCGACACGGGCATGAGCGAGGTACCCCAAATCACTCGCATGATATGACCGTGCGGTTCATCAGGGATGTGTCTTTTGGGTGCTCACCGAGGCACCAGCACGCGAGAGTTGCCACGGCATCGGATACCTCCGTCAAAGCACCTGACGCACAAGTGGAAACCCTTGCTATCGCACACTCTGCAAGAATACCCTGTTAGAAGTATGATGTGTTGGATTATGTTATGTGTGTAAAGAACAAGTGTTCTTGTATGAAGGGAGATATAAATAATCTCTATCCCTTGGGTTTGTCTCTTGTTATATAAGCTTCGCTTGGAGCATGCGAGACATTTCCAACATACCCACAGCCTTCCAAGACATCCAATGTACAGGAGTCGCATTAAGGGGGTTCATGATCAAACGGCAGAGAGAGGTCATGAATAAGAGCAAGACTGTCAGTGATAGGACTACTGGCTTTTCGGCATGTTGTACTAGGAGCTGAAGGGCCCCAAGATTTCCAGTGTATCGCGCTTACCAGAAGAGACTCCGACCAAAACCGCCTTGGCCTTCCGGAAGCAAGTAAAGCTCCGCTAGTTCGAAGTGACTGCTCCTCACGGTAGTAAACAACGATGTCGAACGGCACCAGTTCTTTATGCCCAGGTCAACTTACCATTGGCAAGCAGCACTTGAACAACATTGTTGTACCCGCATCTGGAAATGAAGTTGAAGGCTCTGATTGCTTATAATCGGCTATGCAGGTACTATTATCTCAAAGGGGGGAAGAGTATGGTCTCGTAGTTATCGAGATTTGCGCTTGAGCAACTTGATGATGGCTGCACACCCATTCTCAGCGGCCCACCCTAGCGGCGTCCGACCATATTGGTCCTTGGCCTCGACATCAGCGCCCTTTTCGAGCAGCAGCTTGACGACGGCTTCATGCCCATTCTTGGCGGCCCACCATAGCGGCGTCCAACCATATTCGTCCTTGGCCTCGACATCAGCGCCCTTTTCAAGCAGCAGCTTGACGACGGCTTCACGCCCCCTCTCGGCAGCCCACGACAACGGCGTCTGACCATATGGGTCCTTGGCCTCGACGTCAGCGCCCTTTTCAAGCAGCAGCTTGACGACGGCTTCATGCCTCTTCTCAGCGGCCAACGATAGCGGCGTCCAACCATATTTGCCCTTGGCCTCGACGTCAGCGCCCTTTTCAAGCAGCAGCTTGACGACGGCTTCATGCCCATTCTTGGCGGCCCACCATAGCGGCGTCGCACCATATTCGTCCTTGGCCTCGACGTCAGCGCCCTTTTCAAGCAGCAGCTTGACGACGGCTTCATGCCCATTCTTGGCGGCCCACCATAGCGGCGTCCAACCATATTCGTCCTTGGCCTCGACATCAGCGCCCTTTTCGAGCAGCAGCTTGACGACGGCTTCATGCCCATTCTTGGCGGCCCACCATAGCGGCGTCCAACCATATTCGTCCTTGGCCTCGACGTCAGCGCCCTTTTCAAGCAGCAGCTTAACAGTGACAAGATGGCCGAAGTACGACGTTACCATGAGATCCGTAAAATACCCGGTAGTCCTCATACCTGTCGTCTCCCAATAAATTCTAAACCATGCCGAGTAGCTCTTCGAATCCGGATCACAAATTCTCAGAGCAAAAGGGATAATGGCAGCGTCATCGTTGGTATCGGCCTTGCGGAAGTGAGCGCCCCAATTCAGGGCCGAGTAATCTAACAAGCCGTCTCTATCGAAAGAATGGTTGGCTTTCCTATTCATATCTGTTGGTAGACTAGCGTTGGAGTTGAAGAACATCAGATAGTGCACGCAGAGCTCTGCAAGAACCCTGTGTGCCTGGAGAGTACTGATGGAGTGATGCCAGTGTAGCTCCGACGGAACAGTTGCAGGTGATGCTAAATCTAGGAGCAGAAACTCGCGAGCTGTTTGATGAAGGAAGTAAATCTTGCCATGATGGATTGAAACGAACAATCCACACCAAGATCTGAGACGTGTCTTGAAGTGCTCATCATCCTCTAAGTCGAGGTCGTGAATAGACTGCGATTTGCCATCTATACTTAGAGCAACATTCATTTCCGAGACGCTTAACGGCCGGCTGGCCGCCAAGATAATGCTCAAGGCCTTCCGAACTATCGAGCGTTCCTTAGACTTAGACTTGTTAAGAATTTTCTCGTACGCCTCGTTGATACTCCTAGGAAGTGTTGCAATGGTGTAATCGATCCCTTTTAGTGTCCTTTTAAAGTTTTCTTCCTCTAAGTAGTCGAACACAAGGTATATCCAGAGATAAGTGCGGTGGGTGACCTCCCGTAGCACTTTCTCAAGGTAACTCTTTATATGCAGTGGAAGGCACTTCCTCTCCGATAGCTTATTGACTCGGTGCGCAATAACGCGATTCACCTCCTGACTGATGGCTTCCGACTCTTCCTCTCCTGGTATACGGATATTTGGAAAAGCGTCCAATAGATTGCGGAACTTTGACATGATCTGGTCATACGGGCGGCATGTCAAAAGATACTTCAGCTTGCCATGAGTAGACTGGTGGTTGCGGAATTGGCTCTCTATATTCTGTATCAGGCCCGCAAACTCTGATTCGGCACATTCATCTAAAGCATCAAGGACCACAATTACAGGTCCTGCCCGGGGATCTTGCATAGTATTGCGCAGAACCCTCCAGAGCGACTCTGTAGAGTTGATCAAACCTTGCCCGTCCTTACGGAATTGTGGAATGGCATGTTCGATCAGGGACGGCTTCTGAGAGAAGAGCTGGTGGAGTAGTGCGCAAAGTGCTTCCCGGACAGTATTCTGGTCTTGGTCTTTGAAGAAGAAGTAGCAAATTGTTGTTGATTGTGGAACTCCGTAGTCGATCAGGCCGCGGTCGATGAGATACTTGGCCAACACCGACTTTCCACAGCCTGGATCTGCTGTAACTAGAAGAGGGCCAAACTCTTGGTTCAACCACTTTTGGAAGTGCTCGTGATTGAGGAACCACATACACGTGTCTTCAATCCTCTCTTCCACTCGGCTTTTATACCACTCATACGTGGTGTCCTTTCTGTCAGTTGTGAGGCGGAACAACTGATGGCACTCTTGCCATTCCTTCCGTTCGTTTTCAGATAGCCTCTCCTTTGCTAGATCTCTCTGGACTTGGAGGTGCTCCGTTGCAATATCACACTGCTTCTCTGTAACTTTATGGATGTCTGTACCAAGGATTAATAGGCATTAATTGTATGACTCTAAGGCCTTTGGACTGACCAGATAAAAGCTTGGACTGATCAGTTAAAATATCGACGATCTTCCTTTCAGCTTCAACCCTATTTGGAGCTATTCGACGGAGCAGGTCCTTCGCATATGCAGCAGCCACCATTGCTGCATAGCCCTGCCACTCCTTGTTCTTGTGGGAATCCGAGTAATCGCATATACCCCGAATAACTAGGCAAGGAAAGTGGTTCATCAGCCCCGCCGCTTCCATTTCAAAGCATAGAATGCCTTCCTCCGTGGCAAGCTTGTCCCGAACCAAAGCGTCCTTCATTAGTTGGTTTGCTGAAGCAATTGTGCCGTAGTGAATTGCGGGATTGTCTTCCTCCTCAGTCCTCTCAGGTCGTACCTTCAGTTTTGATGGATCATTGCAAATTACCTCACAACCTGCTTCCTCAGTTAGAGGATGCACAACTCCGGGCTGATGCAGCCTATCACTGCTTAAGTCTGGTCGACTGTACTTCTTTTGTAGTCTTGGCTTCTTCTGGAGGATGTTATTTATGTACCCTTCATACCTGTGGCCTTCGCTCTCGTACTGCGCTTTGAGTCCATTCACCGCTGCCCGTAGGACTGCAGGTGGTTGATTCAAGACGCCTGTTAGATGGAGGCTCCGATTTTGAATAGCTTTGCCAAAGTCGTACTGGAGCACGCCACCTTTTCCATCTCGAGGAGCGCTGACAACGATGTCGCCTAAACGGATGTCATGTTTTTGACTTGGCGCACCACCACCAATGCCAACCATCAGACCAATTCTAATATTAGGAAAGCTATACACCATGTCTCTCGCAACACTTGCAGCGCAAGATGTGCCATACTCCCCATCGGGTAATATAGCGATGACAATATTGTGTTTCCCTATTTTACCTAGTGCATAATCATTGTTATCATTGGGTGACACATATTCTGGTCCTTCATGTTGCTCGTCAAGAAAAGCTTGTGCGGCAACGTACTCAGTACTTATGGCGCATATCCAACCGACCGTGTAGTTTTCGTTTGAGTAGGGAGATCGTGGAGGGTCTATTTTGCCTTCTCCCACCGGATTTTTCTGCGGCTCATCCACTCGATCCCGAGCATTTTCACTATTGGCTCTTTGTCGCTTCGAGGTGCTGAGTAAAGGTTCCCTGTCATCATCTAATTCTTGCTTTCTCTTCGACTGGCTTGAATTATTCATGACTCTTTCCACGATTGGTCCGAAGCTCGCTCGACGACCTGTGCATAGGAGGGTGAAACTTCAATCGGTCTATTGAGCTGCAGGAAATCAGTTGCTTGAGAGTAATTGGGTACTGGAATGCGAGAATTTCGGGAGATCCTTTCTCCTTGGAGTTGCGCAAAATGGTGATTAAAGGTTTTGGTACCAAGCTGCTTTCGAGGTAGGCAAAGGCCAAGAGCTTCTATCAATTCTATCTTAGAGGTCTTTCGTGTTTGCTGGACAAGTCGGACTCTGTGATCGCCCACAACCAACCAAACGGCGCAACTTGTCCCCTCCAATCGTGGGGGTTCGGTGGTATTTAGGACTTGCGCCGAAGTTCATTTGACAGAGCGTGCAGTGCTGCAAAAAGAACAATGATGATGAACGAAGCGATGCACCGCGACCGTGGCTCGAACAAAACGTTGTTGGGCAACATTAGGCAGAAGCAAGTCGGTCTACCAAAGTCACCTCTTAGCTGTGGCGGCGGCGGGCACTTTAGTCAGCGGAATGTGCGCGTTTTGCCCAATAATATCGTTTTCACGTAGGTGCGAGCAGGCTGCATCGCCGCACGCGCTCTTCGCCAATCATGCGTTCTTGTTGTTTCCAGCCCGCCGTCCACAGCAGCATCTCGTCTCCTCAAGTTAGGGGCCTGCCTGTGGACAAATTCTGGAAGGCAGCAGAGTCGAATACTCACTTTCGTGCTTTCCTGTCGCCGACGTGTTTGAGCCCGTAAAACTTGCCAACAGTCTTCCGTTGTCCGTCCCAACCCTACGACCACAACAGCAGCATGGCGCTGATGCGTCGCGACACAGTCATGACCAACCCCTACTATTTTCACGTATATCCTATCGCACAGAGCTTCGTGATTTAGCCGCCACAGTTCGTCAAGTTACGAGCTGAATAGAGGAGGAGCTTGACCTGGAGCGGCTTTACCAGCATTCACAGCTGACTCTGAGTCACGCGGTGGCCGATGCAGCGAGCCATGGATGCCCCATCAACCACCAGTTCCACTGTCAAGACTACCGTCGCACGACAACCGAGATCAAACCGCAGTCCCAAGCAACGTTTAAATTGGCATGTCGGTGAGCCAAATGCGACACCTGGCCAACTGGCTCAAAAGGATACGACGTCATCTGCCTCGCACCTTACCGCCGCAGCCGCATCGCCGTATCGCCGTTTCCGTTTTTCGATATCCTGCCATCGACTCAAATCGTGCTTTGAATATCTCTCCAAGACGCAATAGCCGTAAAAGAACGGCAGATGGGTAGCTCAATCCGCCTGTAAGCAAACAGGTGCGCGGACAACTCAGCGCAAGAGAGCCACACCATCATGCCAGCCCACGATATCCACGGCGATAAGGAACAAGAAGGTCTGGCCAGGTCAATAGTTTCTCCGATAGCGCGGGTCCATTCCGCCGTAGGGTAGGAGTTGAGCATTTCAACATGGTGATGGAACACTAGTCGAGTTTTGCGTGTATCCTCATGACGAAGTGGCCGTTGCGCATAACTATACTGCCACGGCCCTGTGCCTTCGAAGTTTTTGGATTGTTAATAAGCCAGTAATCCAGAGCTTCTGCATCATCAATTGCAATTCTAGCTTTTGATAACAGGGCCTAGTTATGCACCCATAATAGTCTCTAACACCCATGACCATTTATTTCATGAACAATAGACCCCAACAGCCGCATCGTTTGCTATGCACAACAAAACTCCTATCATCTTGCTTATTTTAAGGGTGCGTGTTTTAGTCTTGTGTTATCGAGGGTTGCATGGCTTTGAAGAACGTCAAACGAATATAGGGCACCATTGCACTGCGCATTAGCGGTGTGTCACCTCACCTTTGCCATAGCCGGCCATATCACAATAATTAACCCGGTTTGAAACACCAGCTAAGCCGGCTTCTTCCAACATCTCTCAATAATACCCTCATCTACACACGCAACTCTCTCACAAGGCTCGTCTTGAACGGCCAGACCGACTAGTCCTGACCACTTCCACTGTCCTCGACAGATAGGCTCATGCAGGCTTGGAAGGCTCTTCCCGAGTCATCTGAGGATTCGGCGATTGGGATCACTGGATTGCAGTCATCCGGAATCTAGCCGCCCCTCGAGGCGTTTGGAGATATCTAGATCCTTCTGACCCTAACCGATCTGCGTTAGAAGACTCGCTTGAACTGGCTCTTCGGACCATCAATTCGGTAGCTAACAGGTTTAGTGATCTTGATGAACATGAACGGGACAATGTGAAAGATGAAGAAAACCGCTACCGCCAGAGAAAGGCAGACTACAGGTCAGATCAAGGGCTGATAGCAGCCATTCACACCTATGTCATTGAGAACTTAAGCCCTAGCAACCGGGCTACAGTCACAAGGATGGATGACCTGCCCCAACAGCCGACCCAATTGCAACAACCGTGTAAGCCATCGGATTACGAACATTTTTTGATGGCCAGCGATACCTACGACCAGGTTCTCAAAGGACCAATCCGTATAGCTATTCGCGGGTCGGCGGCGTGGTGTTGCGATGTGAAACGCGTGAAGAACGCGCTTCAGGGGCTAGGAGTGAGGGACAGCCGCACTGGGGCACTGCGTGGCTTGTTGTCTTCGGTTTACTAATCTACTTTGGTTCCCTTTAATCATTCATAAATATTCTTCATTGATTTTACATTTTCGCGAACAGCAGATCCGCAACTATATCCGCCAGGCTAATGACGGTGATGCCAATAGTGTGTGTTGTTAGGACATCCTTTTGGCCGGCTGAGCCCGTGCCCCTTGTGCGGAACCGCAGGGCATTTAAGTGTACCTCTCAGCAAGCCCTCTTATATATAAATGATCCTGCTCAGTGATTACAAGCAGCATTTTGCTCGTGCTTTGCCCCCATTGTGGGCATGGCAAGACCAGTCAGTGATGGACCGAACGACATATCCGGTGCAGCTGGGCTTTGCTCCACTTCCTTGCGGCTGGACAACGAAGCATGTTCACTGATTTGTAAATTCATCTCATGTGCTCGAGCATTTTATAACATTCTCTTCATTTTAATACACAATCACGAACAATTTCGACGGAGAATGCACAGAACAAAAACTTGACATTGTCAATCAATCATAGTAAAATTCATTTCTTAAAATGAAAATGAAAAAACAGAAGAAAGCAGACTATCAACTCTAGTCGACCAAACAAGCAATCAATGGCTGTTACTTTATTGGGCTGCTCCAATCACGCCACTAAATTCGCTACTACTGACCGATCGATTGCCGTGATGCATGGATGTGTTTGCAGACGTGGCATATGCAGCTTGAACTTGCACTGAGTAAGGCAGAGATTCGCAAAGAAGTTCGTCGGTATCATTTGGATAAAACCCAATCTGTGCCTTTTGAGCCGCTGAGGGTAGTTGGGCTTCCAATGTATGCATTTCAACCGTAGTCGTAACGGTTGGCCATGCCTTGTTTCTCGCATTATCCCGATTCTCGGTTCTGTCTTCCCACGTTTTGTCGCCTGCACGGGTCCCACGAGATCGAGACACGGCGTATTCAGATGAGCTACCAGATGACTTGGAAATCTTCGCGATCAACCTTGCCATTGACATCTTGATATTAAGCTTAACAATGTACGTAGCTGTGTGGAACTGCACATACCTGAAGGAAAGAATAATTCAGTTAGCATGGCCACATTCTCTCGTTATGACAGGTATGTTGTGATAATGGACAAGTTCTTATACGAATCCGTTCTTTAGACTCATTATTGATACAATAAGGACGCCCATGCTTAGTAAGAAACCTATGATGAAGAGGTTAAATTTTACCACGTTGTTGTATTTGCTTAGGCCCAGCTCGACCAAGTTCTTCTTTACTATGCGAATGAAGAGAAAGTTGAGACAGGCATCGATAACCAAGTAGATGACCTTCTCACATCGATCCCACACGTCGTTGATATGTATGTACTTTTCGGAGACTTGTAATCTGGCTGGTATCTAAATACAGTAAACCGAAATATTGATGGTTGTAATTAGGGCGGCAACGCCGTATTTGACCCGCCATATGAACTTTTTGTCGTGAACAAGGATCGCACAGCGATTGACAATAATCTGTAATAAAACTGGACCTGCTCGGCTGTTAGGTACGCCCGCTTGGTCGTCATATCCATGATCGAACTCACCTGCAGCGCCCAAAGAGTCACTGATGCAAGAGTGGTTGGGTTAGCAATAATCTAGAAGCGGACGAGCTGCCCCAGATCTGGACAGATGACTTACAGATACAAAAATAGAATGCAAAGCTGTGTGAAAATGTTAGCAAATCCAAAATTTTGTATATATGCAGAAGAACCTGTTTACCTCGGCGGTATTACGTCCAGAAGATGCATGAAGCAGATGACGCCAAGCCAAGACAAATAGAAATTTCGAGCTACCGTAAAAAGTCGCCAAATCGGACTATGGAGTGGAGACCAAAATGTCCCCATAAATGTACAATGAACCAATCAAAGCTGTGATTAGCGGCCAAAATGCAGGAGAAAAAGCAAAAAGCTGCTCCACTCTATGGTCCGATTTGGCGACTTTTTACGGTAAATTATCAAAATATATGCATTTCGAAATACCAAAAGACCACGTCGACGATAGACACTTTCTGTTTGCTTTGCGGCTGTCCATGTCATCAGCCACCCAATGCCCAAGGTAAAACCCCAGGCAGTGGACGCGACAATCAAGTCATATTGCATGACCTTTTCGAGTACAAAATTAGGAGAAAGTAACATTATCATGATCGTGACGGAATGGAATTATCAGAGTGGAGGCTAAGTGGTCTTGGCAACCGCTTTAGGGGGATCCAAAAACACGAAGGACGACGGGGTCTGCTTTGTCTTTATTGAATCAAGGTCGCAGCATTTGAAAAATCCATCGGCTTGTGTTGGGCTTGTGGAACACAGCACGCTTCAAGAGCCAAGCTTAGACCTCAAACTAGCAACGCCATGTCCCTGGGTACTGGTCACTTTTCTCCGATATATTGGGGATAATGAATTTCTTAGCAAGGCAGTTTGGTATCCTTCAGTGTGAAAAGGCGTTCGCGGCTCAGGGCGCGCATTCATCCAAGTTTGACCCTAAGATAGGGCGTTCACTAGTGGTGTTTTGGCCCCTCTTGATGTGTTCCTGGAAGGTCGCGCGATTGGGATTAGCTTCCAGCCCTTGACCAACGATAATCAATGTGGACTGATTTCTCCTAGATTTGATTATGCGTCTTGATTCGGACACAGAAACAATGGCTTAGCTTGCAATCTGTCTCACCAAGTCTTCATCAAAGTGCACTCCGTTTAGGTATATTTGGGAACGGCTGGCTCCCGGAACTCGAACCTTGTCTGCACCCCCGCATGTCGATCATTTTGCTGACGATCCCTCGGCTAGATGCTGGGAAGGTCGCCCAGTAACGAACCCGGCACGCCAGAAAGTAGCGGCTTAAAGCGGTCCGAACACAGTAGCTCCAATCTCAAAATGCGCAAAGCCTCCCCTACGGCATTTCGATTTCGGCAAGGCTCATGGTGGCCAAAAACGCTGCTAAACTGAGCTACATCCAAAGCTCATTGATCGACGCAAGATTTTTCGATATTGGACATAGCCACTTCACACAACGGAAGAGAATTTTCAGCTGGACCTTTCCTATCCGGGCATAGCCGCGATAGTCACGTGGCCGCAACCGTGTAGGACAATAAACTAAACGAGAGATTAACCGCGCTTCGCGCGTTGCGATATGGTATTTGCAAGTCTAAAGGTAAGTTGAAAGGTAAGTCTTATTGAAGCACTACATATGTAGCTATGTTGGGGACTCATCCCAAGGTTCAGTTCTGTTAGTAATAAAAGCAGGGTACGGTTGCGGGGTAGTGAGGATTCTAAGTTGCAGCCAATAGGATTCCATTTTGTTAGTGCTTTCTTTTTTTAGGTCGGCGCCCTACTGACTCAGGTACGTCAGGGTCTTCTTCCGCTTGTGTTTTTTCCTGTATCGGTGGTGGGGATGTTGGGGGCGTATTCTTCCTCTTTTGCGGAGTGGGCGATGAGGCCGGATTTGAGGTCAAATCCAGGATATCGTTCTCTTCGTCGGGTTCCTCCAGTTCCTTGCTTTTTTCTTCTTGGAATGGGTTAACAATTTGTTCACCAGGTGGGCGTTTTGTTTTTACAGGTGATTGAGTTCGACCGCCCCAGCGATCTTTTGTCTTGTTTGCCTTTGGAGATGTTTGAGAGGAAGAAAATGATGATGTAGTAGATGTAGGTTTAGGGAGATAGGTTAAGTCTAGTATATGTACGGCAAGTGTATTGGATGAGGTGGTTTTAATTACTTTGGTGATAATGCCAAGGAATGAATTAATGTTTGGTATGATTATATTTTTTTCTCGGGACTGTGTAATGAGCATCCTCAATTGTGGCTGACCGCGCCACGACACCCTAGTACCTCCGCGACCGGAGATTTACAGCTAATCTAACACTTTCTACGGTAGTCATGAGTTCCGGCCCCGTCCAACACCGTTCCCCCACACCCAAAAAAAACACCTCTATCAAAGGAAGCTATTCGTATTCTGATTCCGACTCCCACCCCGCAACTTCAACACAACTATGAATTTCCTCATTATCCCCCTGCACTTGAGTCATAAGGCTATGCAGCTCATGATTTTCTTGATCTATTGCATCAAAGTCATCATTATCATCATTCCAATCATTTGATATATCCTCGTTGTTCTCATCGTCAATATCTTCAATATGACCTTGTGCCTGTTGGTATGACCTCGGCATTGCGATTCCGGGCTCATATGAATCGCCTGAATTGATGTGTTGAAGCCCTCTTGTTGTAGATGACAACCTGGTCGTTGAAATAGCTGCTGGGGCCGATGAAGGCGGCGGCCGTGATGCCGGCGTGGGCGAAAGTCGGGTGTTTTTATCCAAATCAACGGCCTCAGCCCGCTCGAAGGCCTCAGTTCTTTCGAATAAGACGGGGCCACGCCGTGAGCTATTGGCGTTAGCGCTTTTCTCAAGACCTAGGCTCCCCTTTGGCCGGCCTTTTCCCCTTACAACTAGAGGATTGAGCGGGCCTTTCGGAGCATTTGGGTCTGGTTCGGACGTGACCTTCTTCCAATGCCAAAATCGATCAATCTCATGAGGCTGAATTGGCTTATTGTCTTGTAATCTCCTCCGAATAATATGACGGCACGGCGGCGCAATTCCAGTCAATTTTCGCGCAACGGTCTTCTTTTCGGCATCAATGAGGGTAATCGCAATAGGGGAAATTTGATCCTGAATAAGGGCATAAAGAGGTTGTATTGAGAAAGTCAGGATTTTATATCGTCTTTGGGCTTGAAGGGCTCGAATATCGGCTTCCTGATTAATCCGGAATGTCTGTAGGTTCATAAAGACGGTCGCAAGGTCGCCTGTGCTGCATAAAATGATCCTTTTAATAGCAGCATGAAGCGATTCAACAATTGACGTCGTGGAGCAGCCAAAATGACGATATCGATTCACGTAACAGCGGACGATCTTTTTCTTCCATGGATTGATCCATGTATTGAGGGCATATGCAATAGCTTGCGGTGGATGACCGTCACCTTCAAATGATGTCAAATTTAATGAATATTCAGCAACTGTGTTGCTATTCACAAGTTCATTCCAAGCCTTTAGGAATTTTGTAAATGCCGGCGCCCGTTGCACAACACCAGTCTCAGGATCCTTAGTTGCCTTTGGGAAATGCTGTTTGCATTTAGCTAAAACATTCTTATTGACATGCCACGGCATAGGAAGTGAGGCACAGCATCGAGAACAGGATATTTGGCAATTGCCCTCATCAATGCAAGCTCCCAGTCAGTCACAATGGCCCGGGGCGGCGGGATGTTGAAGCTTTTCATCAATTGAAGGAACTGGCGGAGGGCCCAGGAATACTGTTCATCTGTTTCGCCGTTGATGAATGTGGCCGCGATGTGAAAAGTCTGCTTCAACAACGTTGTTCCACATATATTGAAAAGCGGCATATTAAATCGGTTCGTTTTATATGTGCTGTCGCAGATGAGGATATCGGGAAATCGTATATATAGCTCAATTGCGCTCTTGGGAGCGATGAAGAGGCAAAGAATACGACCATCGTCATCACGGAGGTCAAAGGAGAAGTAATTATCTTCATCCTTCAATTGATCAATAAGCCATTCAATGGGAGACCGACCAGCAAGCTCCTTACGGCGGTAACAACGTATGAGGTTATGTATATCGAAACGGGTAATGTGATGAGCTTCACCGCGGGCCTCGCGCCGTATTTTCGAGAGAATCGTAACAGGTCGTGACCCCGAATTCCAAGAGGATATTATATTGGCTTCGAACCTCGAGAGGACCTCTTTTCGCCTTTCGGGCACAGCAGCAAGGTCAATTGGATCGTGGTTATGGTCGGAGGGCTTTTTCCCTGAGGGCGGGTAAATTACCCAACGGCAGTCTGACCGTTGTTGCACCACCAAGCGATACGGGCATCCTGACATTTGCGTACGGCTTTTCCGCCTCTTCGAGGCGTGAGTAGCATGTTCCTTTTCGACACGAGGGCGGCCTCGTGAGCAGCGAAGTATAATACGCGTTGGATTGGCGGCAGAGGGTCGTTTTTGGTGTATGACTAGGCGGGCGGATTCCTCCTCGGCGATAACCTGGACCATTTGAAACGCCTCCTCAAAAGAGGGGAAATGCAGCTTGAAAAGCGACTCCATTATCGCCAAAAGCTTCAAGGGCGGCAGTTGCTGTGTGCAGGTGTGCGACGCGTCAAAGGGAAGGCAGGGGTGACGCGTGGGGACGGCAGGCGTCTTAGTTTCCCTAGTAAAATGCGTGTGGGCGCCGACGTCGGATGTCATAGGGCGACGAGCGGGTCCCAGCCACAGAGAGGATGCTCATTACACAAAACGGGATGCTGATTACAAAGTCCCTTTTATTGTTGTAGGTAATAAAGTTTAATTTTGATCTTTTGATTTTTTGATGGTAATAGTACTAAAGAATGATTCTTATAGTAGATTAGATTGTGGGTAAATTCCCGGAGTCAGGGATGACGCAGTTAATGTAACGATCTGGCCGATTTCCCAAGGGATAAACCAATCAGAAGGCAGGGTTTATGTTGGCAGAAAGATCAGAGCGCGTATGGTAGCACTAAGCAATAAGTCGCCTGTTTACAAAGAGGTGTTACGTCTGGTAATGTGTCAATCGGTGATTGATGTAACCAAGTTGTATTGAAAGCTGATCAAGACCGTTCCTTACGGTGCGACTTGATCCGTCTATATACTTCTAATTACGTGGCTCCGTGATTGCAGATGTCGAACGGTGTCGGTTCGACGTTGTTCGACAGCGATATTCGGAGAAGTCGAACGAGACCCGTTCGACTCTTCTTGATTGGCTGGAGTGGACTATAGGGTAGGCGAACATCCAACGGGGTCATCTCGTGACTAAGTGTACTACGTGGGTATTCTGCCCGTTGTGACCGCCTTGGTTGGGCATGGGTCATAACACAACCTACCTGTCACAGGCTGAAGCCTGAAGTGGGGATACGGCTGTGCCGTATCCATCAAGGTTAGCGGAGAGTGAAACCCTTCTCTAGCTACCAGGGTAGCTAGAGCCCATCAAGGTTGTGGAAGCCTAGATATAAAGCCAGAAGGGCAGCCCTTCTGGCTCCCTTTCCTTCTTTCCTCTCTAGCTTTAGATAGACTAATACAGAGCACCCTTCAGGTTGAACAAACCCAGGACCAGCCCTTCACACTACCTAAGCGGCCTGATTGAGGAGCTACATAAGGACCAACGGCCGATTTTCCTACGTACAAATAACAACGGAGCAGACAACCTTGCAAAGGATGCCAAATTTCATGAGAGGACTAAGCATATCCGAGTAAAATATTACAAAATACAAGAACTAGTTAATAACGGTATAATATCGGTCGAATGGATTCTACGAGAGCAAAACCTAGCAGACCTTGGAACAAAGGCACTACTAGTACAGGAACTAGAGAAGTGGGTTAAAGAAGTTGGACTATAATGGATCAAAATAAAAGAAGGAGGTCATATTAACTGCGTTAAAAGATTGCTATAAATGAGCAGGCGGTTGCTACTCTTTTCCCGCAATAGGGTTTTTGATGAGGGCAACAGGATCACCAAGACACGACTTGTCACCCAGCCTCACTTGAGGAGGGGTGTTGAAAATGTCTCGCATGCTCCAAGCAAGGCTTATGTAACAAGAGACAAACCCAAGGGATAGAGATCTTTTATATCTCCCTTGACACAGAACACTTGTTCTTTAGACTTAACACAACATAATACATCATAGTTCTAACAATATTACCTTTGCTTCGGATTTGATTGCACAGGGCATTAACTAAAAGGTTTTACCTCTTCCTGCTTTTCTATCGATAAAAAAGCACCCCCTAGTCGAAGTAGCCGAGTAAATTGTATGGAATATATTGTTAGATGTGAAGGGCTGGACAGTTGGTTGTTCACACGAACTGGTGCCTTGTATTGGTCTATCTAAAGCTAAGGAGGAAAGAAGAGAAGAGTAGCCTGGAGGGCTACCTTCTTCTTTATATACCTTAGGTTCTTGCTATCAAGGTGTTGCTATCCAGGTTCCAGATAAGGCGTAGCCCTAATCTCCAACCAGGCTCCAGCCTATGACATTAGATCTATGATGTATTATGTTGTGTTAAGTCTAAAGAACAAGTGTTCTGTTACGACCCATGTCATAACCAAAGCGGTCTGGGATGGCAGAACAACTCCTTACGTAAACAACCAGCTACCCTATAGTAGAGACATAGCCAATCAAGATAGGAGCGACGGGAGCGACAGGAGCGAATGGCATCGCACCCTGCGCACCAAAGCGCACCGCGCGCTCCACGACAAGATTAGAAGTATATAGACGGATCAAGTCGCACCGTAAGGAACGGTCTTGATCAGCTTTCAATACAACTTGGTTACATCAATCACCGATTGACATATTACCAGACGTAACACCTCTTTGTAAACAGGCGACTTATTGCTTAGTGCTACCATACGCGCTCTGATCTTTCTGCCAACATAAACCCTGCCTTCTGATTGGTTTATCCCTTGGGAAATCGGCCAGATCGTTACAGAGCCTTTAGTAGTTTATATACTTTGTCTTATTGTTTGAAGCTATAGGGTATCTTTATATAGATTTCCTTGTTAATTTTTCTATATAGAAAGGTAGTTTTGATATTTATTTGTTTAATTTCCTAGTTGAGAATCGTAGTAATGGCAAAGAGTAATCTGTATGTCTTTTGGTGTATAATCGATACGAAGATTTCTTTGTAGTTGATTTTATGTTCTTGCTTAAAGCCCTAAACTACCTAGTGAGCTTTATAGTGCTTGATGTTTCCTGTGGGCCTGAGTTTTGTTTTGAATACCTATTTTCCTGTGAAGGGCTGGTCCTGGGTTTTTTCAACCTGAAGGGTGCTCTGTATTGGTCTATCTAAAGCTAGAGAGGAAAGAAGGAAAGGGAGCCAGAAGGGCTGCCCTTCTGGCTTTATATCTAGGTTCTCACGACCTTGTTGGGCTCCAGCTACCAGGGTAGCTGGAGAAGGGTTTTTACTCTCAGCCAGCCTTGATGGATACGGCTGTGCCGTATCCCCACTTCAGGCTTTAGCCTATGACATTCAGCAGCTGACATTCCAACAAGATCAATTTGATCTGAGTTGTGTCGACTATATTGCCTAGTCGGTCCCTTGCGATTTATTAGCAATATTTCCACCAATGGCAATAGGCATCATTTATCTATACCGATTGGCGGCCTCTGTGTTAGGGGGCGCATTGCCCTCGTAAATGATGTGTCGTTTTATATCAGCCATCTTAGTCGACGTGCGGCGGGCGTTGGCAAGGAATGGTGTGTGTGTGTGTGTGTTTTGGAATGCACAATCTTGGTAGGAAGAGCATGGTTTTATTATGATCTATTTGTATTGGAGATAGCTTTGAAGAGTTTTCTTCATGCGTTACCTTTAGGCTCCAGCAACCATTGTGGTTGCTGTACCGTTGGATTTAAAAGTCTATATCCAGGCAGCCTGCCCCTCGGTTTCTGACCTTGATGGGGCCCTGTTCCCACCAGCGGAACGGCCTTTACGAATTACTTCAAAATAGTGCTGAAACAGAGTCTAACGTTTTTGATGTCCCTGCAGCTGTGTGTGGCTACACTTTTGCGTGAAGATGCTAAGTGAAGCGGGATGGCGGCCGGGCGCGTCTCTGCGTAAGAGACGCGACGCAATATTCTGCCAGGATTTCTCGTTCCAACTATTAATCCTAACCCCCACAATTTTTATGCTATAGACCGGAGGTCCTACAAGGGATAAAACCCGGAATTGAAATGGAAATTTTCTGTTCATGGAGCGGAATGTGGTGACGTCGAAGATTGAAAGCGACGTCGGAGGTAGCGCGGGAGGAAACAGGCAGACTGGGGGAAGCGAGGCAGGGCGAAAGGTAATGAGAGGGCCGGGGTAAGGCTAATACTGGCAAGGTATAGTCGAGGCAGAGTGCGGGCCGGGGTGCTTGAGGGGAGGATCGCGGACCCAAAGTAGATGCAGATGTCCAAGTAGAAGTAATGATAGGACTGGGCTTACTTAAGACATGATTGGCGAGAAGGCGCCGAGTTTAAGTGCAGTGCGGTTGTAAAAGGCCGGAAAGAAGTAAGTCAGGGCCGCAATTGAGCCAAGACAGTCGAGCGGGATGAGACTAGACCAGATACTTGCGGGGGAGCAAGATAGTTTCCTTCTTAATTGTGGCATGTCTTGTCTTTGCCTGTTTTGTGTCTTCTTGCGATACAGCTGTAGTGGTTCCGTAGGAAGTTCCGTGGTGAGGGAGTGCAGCGTGTGCTACCTTTAACCCTCCTGCTCGACGGGTGAAACGATGATGCACACGGGAGATGATTGATGGGCAGATGGCTTGCAGAAATATGCGCGAAAGCACGAAATTCACGTAGTGCGAAGGATCGAAACATAAGATTAGATGGCTGGCCCGCCTTTCCGTCTATATTGAGTTACAACGTCTGACCACTGTTTTTGCCATCCAACGTCCCACCCGAGCATTAATATTGAGACCTGTTGTCGAACCCCCATCTCCCTCCGGATCAAAACTCTCGTCGTCCGAATCGAAAGCATCAATCCATTCGTGGCGATAAATTTCTCGCTCCGCAACAGTGAACCTGTCAATATCTCGCATCCAGCAGAACAGATTTCTCGTGACTCCCTCAGAAAGATCCCTCTCTCGGTCCAGCATCCCATAGTCAACTTCAACTGCGGTATCCTCATCCTGCCAGTTGTTGAAGATGTGATTTCTAGACACTGCAGATATGGGTCCTATTGTTTGTATATCCTTCCTTCCCCCAACGCAATTCCACGTGAGAGATACGAACTGAAGATGATGCCTAACTGGACAGTGTGCGTGAAGCTGAACACCAAGGTCAGTGTTTCTGATATCGGTATCTCCCAAGGGAGGGTATGGGTATATTGGAGGGAATTCTCGGGGCGGTTCTTGTGTCAGAAACATCAGTCGGCACTCATCAGCTCTTGAGATCGAACTCGAGCCGTGACGTACGGGAGACGCTGGTTCCTGAATAAAAGACAAAAGAGCACCTGTCCAGGTAGCTTCGTGAAGGTCAATCCTGTTGAGACCAAGTGAGCCTGAGGTGCTCCTTAGAAAGTCTATGTGCGCGCCTGTGATGATCCCTCCAAGCCAAAGGTACGAAATATGAGGGCTCCGATCAAAGAACATGCGAGCCAAGATGTGAAGGTTCTCAGTTTCTTTTGATTTCAGCACAGCCATTGTGCCTTGCAGCCATGCGCCGCAGACGTTGGCTGGTATGCTAGATCCATAAAAGATGCTACCCAGAACGGCTTTCACCCCGTGAGCGTTGGCGCTTAGGGTCAGAAGTCTGTCGAACTGATGTAGGGAGTGTTGCTCGAAAAGTGAGACTTTGGGAGCTTCTGTATCTACTGATTGCCTGCAGAGTCCTCGGGGTATATGAAGCCGAATTTTTCGGTTGTCTAGTTTGGCCAAGGGGAGGAGTAGTGCAGCGGCTAGTGCCGCTCGGTTTTGTGTGTTGGCGCTGTGGAATGCGGAATACTCCTCGATGTAATTCAACGCTGTTTGAAAGGAGGCTGGGGTCGGTGAATGAGAGTTCACATAGCTCTGAGAACCAGTTAAGACAATGTTGATGTTGTTTAACTCCTTTGTAACGCTCCAGGGCGAAAGAAGTCGCCATCGCTTATGAGGTATAGCTGCCTTCCAACCCTCCCCCGGCGCAAGGACAGCAGCCCACCATCGAGCGGCGTCACAGGTCAGTTTTCCGAGGTCAACCACCATAGGAGTACTACTTTCGCCGGCTTCGCCGAAGGCTTGGTGGGCTATCCAAGGAGCCTGGCTCGTCGTGTACTCCATCGGAGATGCTCGGGGGATGATCTCTGCCCACCGTGCTGACAGTGCATACGCCCAAGCAAACATCAGGACCACAAGATGGCCATCATCCTTGCCAAACCACTCCAAGAGCGATAGACCCCGGTCATCTGCAAGGATGGTTGATGTTGGTTTCCCGGTTGTTATCGCCATCTGAAAGGTCTGCTCGAATGCAGGGATATTGCAATGTCCATCTGAGGATAGCCAGGTAGATTTTGCAGTCACAAGCCCAGAATCGTCTGGATCCAGGCCGACAGGAAGATAGGGGTGCTGAGTGAAATAGCGCTCCCATTCTAGACAGTTTGATGGGAGGCTGCAATCGTTCGCAGCACCTGCCCATAGAGTCGCTCCCTACATAATCGCGCCCCCACATATTCGCGGAAAAGGACCAGATCATAACTATAGCTATTATCCTAAATAACTCCACGAAAAGCTAATAAAATTACTAGCTATAACTGGATATCAGAGATTATATCCTCC